>PVJI01010038.1:0-62384 GCA_004026765.1 Micronycteris hirsuta
CTCATTTAGTTATGCTCCCTCACTGGCAGCTGCCTGCTAAATGCCCAGTTCACGGGCGCATTTCCAGCTCCTCGTGTGCTGACGGCAAATGCAGTAAGCACTCAACACACATCCACTGAATAAATTAATACTGTGAAACCCTATGAAACACTGACTCAGAAGTATACTATTGGCTAGGCTAACGTGGCAGGAATAAATAAAAGATCAACCTTCTTAAAACCCTTTGTTGGAAGTCACGACTTTTAAGTCTTTCTGGCAAAAAGTTCTGTTCCCCAAAAGCACAGACTAAGCCGTTGACGGCACTGGTGCGCACCCACAACGAAGCCTGTAAAGGCTAAAAGCCTGTAAAGTAAACCGCGTAAGGCGTTTTTCCCCAGCAAGTGCTGCTCCTGCCCTGCATAAAAGCATCTAATTTATAAGTTAAGCCTAGAAAACTAAATAACATGAATGTAAAAGCACCCATTTCAATGCCTCACATGGTAAGTTTCTTTTAACCTCTTAGTAGCTCTCATAAAGAACACTAGAATAAAACAATCCAAAAGATTCTGAAACTTTTATATTTTAATGCTGGGGATAAACCATCTTTTAAAAATCACCTTCTGATTCACTGTTAATAACATATCAAGTGTTTAGAAAGTACTACAAATAAGGCCAAGGAGTACCTATATCACCTTTACTATTGCCTGTAAAATATAAATGGGGGGGGGGGCATGTTCTAAAACAAGGACATAAACTACCCTCACATTAGCCGTACATATTTGAAAATTTCGTAAGGTCCACAATTTTAAATCCTGTAATCCAAACAAAATGCCAATGACCCATTGTCTTCTTGTGTCTGGAATTTAACGGCGAGTAATAAGCCAAAAATTAGCAGTCAAAATATAAGATAATAACACACTGAAAGGAAAAACTTACACAGCAGACCATTGACCTTTATCTTGCACTAAAGAACAGCATCCTGAAAAAGCAGTTTGGTGGCGGAGATAAGGCCAAAGCTGCGAGAAGACGTGTATTCCGAAGCCGAGGTGCCTCCTGGTAAGTGTTTCAATAGTCGGTGCATTCATGCGACTCACAGTATTTAACTTCTGATTTACACTTAGTCAGCAATCTGGCATTCTTAAGGTAGTAATTTCAAGAATCAAAACCATGTGAAAGATGGCACACGAAAATTCTCATATTCCACCTTGAAAACTACACGGGATGAGGTGAAAAATCATGGGGTCTTTTTGTTACTATTATATCTTTTGGTTGTTTTTGTAACTACAACACTAGTGCTCACTTTGACTTCCCCTTTAATTAAATTTAGCAGATAGCCACGTAGATGTCCACTTTTTGAGCGGCAGTAAAAATAAAACAACATGTGTGGTATTTACTGTAGCAATAATTAAGCTAATACAAAAAGCACATACTATGTGCAGGCATTGTTCTGAGCATTCGACAAACACAAACTCATTTCATCCTCGCAGCACTTTATGGGGACAGTGTTATTACTATTCCCATTTTAGGGAGAAAACTGAGGTAGAAGGTAGCTAAGTAACTTGCCACAGTCCCCCAGACAGTCAGTGGAAGGGCCAGGATTCAAACCCAGGCGGTCCACAACCCAGACCCGTAAGCACGGCAGTTTACCGTGCCACCGCAAACACCCTGCGTCAGTCAGGAAAGCTCTACAGGACCTCAAAAACGAAGGCGTCAGACTCCCAGGATGCCCTACACGGCTGGTGAAAAACAATCGGTCTCTAATCAGCAGTAAGCCTTTCTGTCAGGTCTTCTCTTTTCATATTTTTGAATGTAATAATGTCGCTTATTTCAGCAGAGAAATAACTTCAGGGTATTATTAGATATTCCTTTATGTTAATGCCTCCTTTCTTTTTCTTTGCTCTTGAAACTATTGCATTCCAAGGAAAGACCTTTTTTCTTTTTAAATAGAAGGATCAAATCAGAAATGCATTAATATGGTGGAATATACATATATTAGTATATTAATAATGTCTTTTAAACAATGAAACAAAACTATTCCCTTATTATTTCATATAATCTTTTTTCTACTTCTGTATTTTGGGATATCCATGTGTGCATTATAAAGCTGCTTCCCAAGAAACATATTCAGTAAAAGTACTCTGGGCCAGTGTTACCTCTACTTAAATGTATTAAATTAAAAATGAATACCTAGGAGGGAAGCACAATGTGGAGAACTCCCACCTGTTTTTGTATGGGTGTATTCTATATATTCTTCCTATCACTAGTCACCAGTCAAGAACCACAACCCATGAACAAAATGCGGGTTTACAAGGGGAGAAAATATAATATGTGCGTCACGATGTGCGCCGGGAGGCATTTCCCGGTCCTTCTGGACTCAGCCTTGATCAAAACCTACAGGTATGACATGGACCACCCCTCCCACAGAGATTCAAGGTAACTTTCTAAAAACATATCCTTGACTAAGCAGTTATAGCCCCTACCACATCAACTATTAAATTAACACTATGCTTCTTATGTTAATACAGAATGTTTAATGCATACCTTCCTGCTTTGACAACAATTAATTTACTGGAAACTGTACAGAATGAAGGCCTTTTAGTGACCATTCACAGGGACTCAACTTTTAAGAAGGATGTCATCGTGCCTTATTTCCCACGAGGGCAACACAGGTACACTTTTCACAGAAGTAAACCTTCGGGCAGGATCAGTTTTGCCAAGGTGTTGTTGTTCTGCTGAGCAGCAAACCGCTCCCCCATCCTTCAACCCCGAGCAGCCATCTAAAAACTACCAGCTTCATAAAGTCCAAACACCTGACAGCACGCTAAATCCATAGCTTGATTACAACGTATTACAGCTTACGATAGAAACAAAACTTGACTAATGTAACAGCAACTATTTGACAGAAACCTGAAAAGGTTTTCTCTTTGTAAATGCCCCCAAGAAAAGCTGCACAGAACAACACAGTGATGGAACTTTTTGTTTTTTTCCCACGGGACCCATAGTACAATTTAACTCAGAATTGCATCAGGTGCGCTAACAGTTTATCTAAGTCCTTGATTTCAACTGGTCAACCATCTACCATCCTGTGGAAAATCTTCACTAATTAAAGAAAGTCGAGATTAAACTATTCTAGTGGAAATCAATAGGCAGCACCTGAGCTATGAGTCAAGAGGGATAGATTAATCAGTGGAACAATGTGCAAAACAAAACAAAAAAGAATAAAGGAAACAAAGAGTTTTGTTTCCTAAACTCTACACTGAAAATTTACACTGAATGCAAATTTCTTTTTAAAAATTAAGTTTTTTACATTGGAATTTAAAATGTCTATGAGTAGATTATTTACTTACAACCTTTTAACCTAAGATTAAGGAAAAGATAGCGAGCAAGACATTATATCTTTCTGTTGCTTAATTTAAACATGTAAAATAAGGATATTATGGGCCATATAATATCTAAGGTAATCAAGAGATCTAATTCTATGCTGTTGTAGAACCTAATAAGAGAAAAAGTACAACTAACATTTCCATTAGGCTTTTAAAAGTAGATAAGAATTATTATTGAAACGGCCATACAGCTAACCATAAAAAAATACAAGTCAATTACAAGGATCAAAAGAGCCACTTTGCATCTTTCCAATGTTGCCAAAATAATTTTTGAGAACATTTTTCTCCTTGTACATCTCATTCTAGTCCAATTTTTAATACTATGCTTTTACTCCAACTTGAAAGCAATCTAAATGTCAATGGTCCCAAACAGGAAGGCGGACATGTCTGTCTTTCACTGAGCTTGTGATAGAAGCAAAGCACGACCGTTCCCAGGGAACTCGCTCAGCAGTGATCCTGGGTGTTCACCACACGGGCATGCTGGGCAGGAGGAAGACCTGCCATCACATGTGCAGTCAGACGTCCGTATTAAGGAAGTAGGTGTTTTCCTGTGTCCAGACCAGTGGCGGGTCTGGAAGGTCTCAGCAGTGCTTCAAAGTGACCAATGTGACAGAAATTAACAGGAGCAGAAATAGATTATCCTTTTTCAGGTCAAAAAGTTCAAGGAGATTCGATTTTATGAGTATGTGTCTTTGAGGTTCTTATTTCTGCCTTTTCTTGGGATTTAGAATAAACTCCTTATAGGTACCTCTAAACTAGTTTATATAAGGAATTTATACATACTCATTCTACTAATCCAAAATTAAAATTAGGCATTGATTGAAGAATTCAGCACAGTTTTAAGGAAATCTCAACATGGAATAGAGTAGAAACAGGACTTCTGTTTGCAATCCACATTTTACACGATCATTTGTCATCTTTGGTTATACCGGCACCATCTTTTTTCCTACTATGTAACCTTATAGCACCAGAAGGATGGCATGCATTCAGGAGACAGCCAGAACTGCTTTTTAAACTAATGGTGACAGTCAGCTGGAGGGATTTATGAAATTTCTTAATGAAAGTATTTAGACCGCTAGTCACCTGGATTCTGAAGCAGTGTCCTGTCTAGTACAACAGGAAAACAAGGAATGATATTAGCACAAAAAAGAGATATGTGTCTAAAATCAGGATTTAGAACAAAAAAGCATTCTTATACGTCGATAAAGCATAAATAAGCCTATTTCAGTAATGAACAAAAATGAGTGCTTATACTATTTTTGTCAGTGAATATGAGAGAACTGCAGAGGACCAAAACTGTATAACAAAGTACTTCATCAGCAGAAATCTTAGTTTCCCATTGAAAAGTTTTATAAGTAAATAAAAGCAACAACTATCATTTTACTTTTGACAAATAAACTTCAATATTACTAATTTTTTCATTAGGCTTAAAAGCTGAGAAGCCAAAATAAGGAGTGATAAGATGCCTGTTGATAGAAAGGACATATTATATTTGATAAATGGATATTATATAAATATACTGTATCATCATAGGCAATTACAGTTTAACTACTAAACAATGAAATAACATTAAATTTAAAAATGATTGAAGTAAGGTAAACATACACTTATTCCCTTTCCTTTATCATTTTAATGCTGTGCAAATGACCCTACTAATCAATAAACCATGATATTAAAAATCGCTTGGATCATTTTTCTCAACCTGCTTAAAAACAGTAACCTGACATGTTTTTAATAATTCAGAATAGTGGTCCTAGAGAAGGATGCCTAATCTGAATTTCAAATTTCAAATTAATATGCCTTCTAAAAAGTAGTATCTGGCCCTGACTGGTGTGGCTCAGTGCCGGCCTGCAAACCAAAGGGTCACCGGTTTGATTCCCAGTCAGGACACCTGCCTGGATTGCGGGCCAGGTCCCCAGTAGGGGGTGTGCAAGAGGCAACCACACATCAATGTTTCTCTCTCTTTCTCCCTCCCTTCCCATCTCTCTAAAAATAAATAAATAAAATATTTTTTTAAAAAGTAGTATCTGTTAGCTTATAAGCTAATCCACCCTGTACCTTACTTGACTATGCATATTTACAGACCTGCTCCACAAAACCAGTAAAATACGAGGTACCCTAGAGAAAGAAGACTATAACCCATCGCATTAGGAACCTCCTCTCCTCAGTATTCTGAGCAGTTCCAGATGTCATGGTAATTGTGTAAGTATGATGTTCTCTCTGAGAGTAGTGATAATCAGAGAGTTTAGAAATCACTAGATTAAAATCACTCTCTTGAATATCCTCCTTCTTAGAAAATACACACTAAAGTACTTAGAGTAAGGGGACATGATGGATGCGACTTATTCATAAATGGCTTAGAATTTTTAAAAGCACATATATGTACACATATGCACGTATACATCATGTGTAAATGGGCAGAGAGAATGATAAAGCAAGTGGGGCACATGTGAAACATGATGAACCTGGGGGAAGAGTTAACGGCAGTTCTCCATTAACATGTTTGCAACTTTTCTGTAAATTTGAAATTATTTCCAAATACAAATTTAAAAAGCACTCTCTTCAAAACTATAACTAGTCAATTTATGTCTAAATGACTTACTCATTGAAATACACCTATTAAGACTTCATTTTGCCCAACAATTGGATTATTGTGTAGACAGTCATCAGTAATGCACAGGAACATGCAACCACGGCCATGAACAGTGCTGTCCAGGGCAGGACTCTTTAAAAGCCAAAGAGCTAGAAATCATCCCCATGTCCATCATCAAAAGAATGGATACGCTGTGACATGTCACAGAGAATACCATACTGCAATATAAATGGACTGAAGTGCATGTAAAAATAGAAATAAACCTCACAAACTAATGTCCAGTGAAAAAAGCCATGTGTAAAAGAATTCATACTGTATCATGCCATTTGCATAAAGCATTGAATGGTATTTAAACTACGGTGCTAGAGATCAGGACAGGGGTCCTGCCTGGGTGGGAGCATGACAGCAGCCACAGGGCTCCCGGTGGCGTCACACTCAGGGGCAGGGTGGCGGTGACGTGGCGTGTTCACTCTGATGGGCTGTATGGGTGTTTTTAATAAAACATAATTTTAATGAAAAAAATGTTAAGTATCTTTTTCGTCTATTGATTCAATGCTGTCAAATTATTAAAAAGCATACAAAAGTATCCAAAAAAGCACTTTCTGATTTTTAGAATTTCTTAGAGCCAAGAAAACATTACAAAGTAATAAAAGAAAAAGTGAACTCATTAATGCTCCTACAAATTGAAAAGTTCTCCTTGTGTTTAAAAATAGCACTTCCAATAAGAAAGCAGTAAGAATGTGAAACTTTTCAATGCCAAATGAACATATGTTTGCCCTCTGGACTTCAATATCCTCCTACAGGATGAGATTTAATGGACCACGGGAAGCTATGAGAAAAAATAACACCCACAGCTCAGCAGAAGATGAAGTAAAGATGAACATAAAAATTTATATTAAGCATTAAAAATAATCCTTAAAAAGTCACTCATTTTTTACTCTACATGCTATCACAGATCACCTGTGACCTTCTCAATGGCTAGTCCTAATGGTCACTTTCGGGTCTGGTTTTGTTTCCGGGAAGGAAACTGTGATTTTCCAGATGCTCATTTTAAATAGCATAACAATAAAAAAAAACTGCAAATAGAGTTCACCAAAAGTGTTGTGTTCTTATTAATTGGTGGTACTATAGAGATAAGACAAACTGACATTTTTACGTGTGCACATTTTGGTTCTCTAAATTCATTGCACCTTCTCTATAAGTTACACTATTTTTTTTTTGTGGCTAACTTCCTTTCAAATTTCTCCCATAAGGTTGTCCCTTAAAAAACCTTTTAAAATCAATTCTTCATCAACTTTCTTCACTAGAAATTCACTGTTTAAACATGACTGTACTAATTCAGAGAAAAGTTCAGATTCGAATGTTCATTAATCCAATATTAATAATCTTTGATGGAGTTAAAAATACTGGCACACAGACAAAAGATACACAGAGATAATTTCAGAAATACTCTAATTTAACTAGTTAGGGAAGGTTACCTAGTTATATGTTAACTTTGGAGATTTCCTAAATCTAAAAGATAGGGGCCAGAAGAACGTAAAAGAATATTTTAGTGGCACTCAGGCTGATTGATAGCATGTGTTCTGCCCCTTGATTGCAAAAACTGCCAATTATCAAACTACTCAAACCAACCCAAATGTCCGTCATCAAGAGACTGGATAAATTGTGATGTATTAAGTGTACATCACACAGCACCTTGGCTGGTGTGGCTCAGTTGGCTGGAGCACGGTCCTGTAGACTGAGAGGTCACAGGTTCGAGTCCCAGCCAGGGCACACGCCTGGATTTGGGTTTGCTCCTTGATCAGGGTGCCTGTGAAAGGCAACCAGTCTACGTTTCTCCCTCACATCAATGTTTCTCTCTCTCTTTCTCCCTCCCCTCTCTCTAAAATCAAAAAGCATGTCCTCAGGTGAGGATTTAAAAAATGAATACTATCTAGCAATAAATATGAAGGAGTCAAGCCACATATAATAAAGAAAGAAGTGAGCCCTGGTCATTGTGGCTCAGTTGGTTGCAGCATCAACATGTAAACCAAAAAGTTGCAGGTTCGATTCCCAGTCAGGGCACATGCCTAGGTTGCCAGTTCAGCAACCAATTGATGCTTCTCTCTGACATCAATGTTTCTCACCTTCTCTCTCACTCCCTTCCCTTCTCTCAAAATCAATAAGCATGCTGTCAGATGAAGATTGAAAAAAGGAAAACACAGGAATGAATCTCATAAACTTCTAAGCCAACAACAATCTCTTTAGAAAAATTCCCAACTTAGCCCCTCTCTTTCCAAAGGTGGAAAACAATCCCCTAAGAATTTTAATGATCAGTAAGAGTTCATAATTTCAATTTTTTAAAAAGGCAGTTTCACAAAATCACTACATCTAATTTTGTGTAGCTCTAAGAGCAAAGAACAAGACTTAAGGGGCTACACATTTCAGCACTAGGGCCCAAAACAAGGACTCAAATGACTACAAAACTCAAGAGACCTCTCATGCCCTCTGAAGGCTGTTGCTATCACCATGACCCTGTACCCATTATGTGATATTCGTGAGACTCAGAGAAGTCAGTCTATGTCACTGAAAAAACAAAGAAATGCCTAGGAAATATTCTATAGACTTAGAGATACAAATATATCCATCCCTTCAGTACATATGTTTAAATCAGTGGCTGTTGGGTTCCAAAAGACATACCCAGGGAGACCGAGAAGAAAAGGAAAGGTCAGGAGAGGTTCGCTTAGTATGTGTTGGCACCAGGGCTTATCCCAAACAAAAGCAAAGCTTAGACTGTGGAGTCAGGAAACACACAAATGGTATGAAAATAATAATAATTTTAAAAGTAAGATTATCATGGACTCAAAAAGTTGGCTTTAAAAGTTTTCTTAATAAAGTTAAATGGAATGAAAACCAATACGTTAGAAACAAATTAGAACAAGCACAGCAGAAGGATGCATAAATGTCACTCCAAAATCAGCCACTTTTTAGTAACATAACAGTACATCACTGCGGAAGATTGTGCTTTGCAAACAAAGGACACTGATCTCACCTGATTTCATTTTCATACTGTGGGGACAGTCTACCTGAATTCTGGTAAAAGCTTTTCAGGAAAGAGGGGGCAGTGAAGGAAGGGGCAGAGAAGGAAGTGTGCAGACTTGGAAGGCTGGAAGAAGAGCTACTCTCCTTGTGCATGCGCCGGGCAGATGGAAGAATGCTGAGTACAGAAAACACAGCAAATTGGTCTCAATTTATATTTTGGCAAAATCTTCGTTCGCTATGAAAAAGTACATAAACAGGTTCTTGTTATTAATGTAAGCTTTCCTGTAAAGGCTCAGGGCTGGATCTTAAAGGGGTGGCAGGGGTGGAGGGGAGCATGCAGTTCTCGCCACTTAAAAGTATGACCTAGTTTCACCCTTCTGCAAATCGAATTCCTCCTCGTCCACGCAGGATGTGTTCGTCTCTAACAATTCCTTAACGAATTTCAGACAAAAAGTGTTTGTTATTACATGCAAAAGATACTTCAAGGGGAAAAAAATAGGAAAGCACAAATAATTACAGGAAACAAGTTCCAAGTGGAAAAACCGATTATCAGTAGTTCAAAGACTTAACTATTTGAAAGACATAAGCTCTTCTAAAACTTTAAGAACAAGATGTTTGGTTGCTGGAAGTCACCCTACTACCTTTACCTAATGAACGTTAAGGTCCATCTTTTCTGCAGCCAGCGGAACTGTGCAGCCACGGTTTTATCTGAATCCCTAAATCTCCAGCACGGCTCCTTTTATTTCTAGAAGATTCTTTTCCGGCAAGTTTTTACAATGCTACAAATAGCATCTTTTTATACAAATAGTAATTATTTGAGCTTATACATTATAAAAACTGGAAAGCATGAGGAAGAATAGAGACATCATTTATAGTTTAAAATAATATTTAAATTCTTAAAAATAATTTTTCCTGGAGGGGAGAATGAAGAGATTTACTGCTTTGATAAATATAAAGTGACCGTAAAAACATCTTGCGTACTTAATATTCTCCATTAAAAAAATCTGAGGATAATTAATTCTGTTAATTTACTCTATTTTTTATGTATCCTCAATATCTTTCTTATTTTGAATCATTCAAAACCCAAGAAGAATAAAACTGTATCCTTAAAAGAAATGCTGGTAAGTTTGATAACAATATAAAAATTATTCTCTTTTTACTTAAGAGTTCTGGTTGGTTTGTTTATTTCTCCAACTGAGATCCCTATCAGACCATTTCCTGCATCAAACTCATAAGAAAAGAAGAAAAACAAAATTAGTCCTAGGATATAAATTCTGATTTGTGCTACACAATAAGAAGTATAAAAATTCTACTATTCCGGATTTACCTCCTTTATCATTTCCTATTAAGCGCCAACAATTCTGTTGAGCTATATTTTAAATACCATGTAAGATAATTCCTAATGGCTACTTCCTGTCAACTATGTTGTATGTATTCCTTATAGATACCGGGTTATTCTAGATAAAATTTTTAACAATTTTCTTCTTGGGCCTTAATTTATTATGAAATGACATACAGCCAAGTCTGGCCTTCTGTATGAGGGTGACTGAGGGGCTTGTCTGCACCCTGGCATTTTACTGGAGGCTGACAGGAAGTGTCACCGCTGTGTTTTCGCATCTGCTGACTCTGCTTCGTGAAGCAGCCGTCAAGAAGGCTCTGATGACATGTGCTGTCAGCAGGTTTTTCAGGCAAAGCCACATCTCTAATATCTTGTTTTCTCTCTTTTCCTGGAAAAAAAAAATATTTCCATCCAAAACGCTTTAACTCAGCTTTTTGGCCGTGGCTTAAAGCTTGCCTGGCTTCCCTTACTAACTAAGGTTTTTACAATTCGATGTATTTTATGGTCCTTTGAAAAACTAACTGTTGGCTGCAGCATGAAGGCACCACAAATCTTGACTCCACAGTGATCAAAACAGGTTGGAAGAAGAACTTTCTTTCGCATTCCGGAGAGAGGTTTGGACTCACCTGCACTGTTCGCTGGAGCTCTGCCTCAGGAAAGGGGAGCGAACCCCGGGCGCCCTCCCATCCTGTAAATTCAGCTTTCTCTTTGTGCTTGAGGGTGGATGGCTGAACGTGTGTGCCCGTCTTCGAAACTGCGGGGAGTCGGAATCCTCTTCAGGGAAGGTCTGCCAGGCTGAGGACAGAGGGGAGGCTGGTGGTGTCCCTGGTGGAGATTCTCCCGGTGAGTAATCCTGAAAGGCAAGCAGAAGGGAGGTCTCTCCTTCCTACATGGACCACAGCAGACCCACTTAAACACTGAGCTCAGCGTGACAGGGTGCCTCTTCTTCCTCCTGAGTCCTGACAAAACTGGTCTTTTTCTCTTTTACTCAATCCATGCAGGAGGCTAATCAGCACCACCACTGCCCCTTTCTTCTGATAAGCAGCTGTCAGACAGCATCCGTCAAGATAGGCGAGAAAGCGAAAGGGATGATAAGAAAAGGTATTCTCTTCCCTAACTCTTGGTGGTGAGAGCCTGAGCTACTACTGCACGCTCCTCACTGTTGCCCGAAAGATGAAAAGAGATCAGGACTCAAAAAGGGTGGAGTCTGCTTTTTACGTATCTCCTGATTTCCGTGACATATCGGTCGCACGCTTCCTGTACTGTCAAAAGAATATCACAACGTGTCAGTGGCCAAGTCTGGTGGCAAAGCCTCCAGGAAAATAAAATAAAGGCTGTTAAGTATCTTCCTTCACGATGGATGTTTCTATCCAACTACATGTTCCCTGATGTAACATTTTTTAAAAGACATGAAAAACAGGAAATAAATGAAAGGTGACTGATGCTGGAATGCGTCTCATATTGCATGCACAGACATCATAAATCTTTCCATTTAGAGAGGTATGCTGTTTATACTTTCTAGAACAAGAACCCCGCTAGAAATGTTTAGCTTAGTAAACATGGGTTAGGACTAAAAAGACATACAGCTGAACTAAGTCTTCAATTTTATCAAGAGAAAGGTTAATAAAAATATTTTAATATTTTTCCATTAAAAAAATAGGTTGCATATGCCTTAGCTTACATGTTGCATGATACAGGAAACAGGAAACCAAACCTACTGAGAACTGTCTATGAGATAAAGAGCTTAATGTTGCAGTTAAAATGGTTAAAAATGGCAGGGGATACACGTGGGGAGAAAGCAAAAGACCAAAACATCAGTGCACAAGTGCAGTAATTACATGGCTTTGGAGCAACAGTTGCTCAAATACTGTCCTCCAAATTATACTGAGTCCAAATAGTAAACAGCATGATAGAGCGGAGTTAGACTGCAAGGGATGAGTTCTGTCTCACCATGAGAAAGCTTCAGGGGAATAAAGAGCACCACACTGTCCTGGCTGGTGTGGCTCAGTTAGCTGGAGGTTGTCCCATAAACCAAAAGGTTGCCGGTTCAAATCCCGGTCAGGGCACATGCCTGGATTTTTGGGTCCACTGATCAATGTGTTTCTTCCCCTCTCTCTAAAATCAATAAGCATGTCCTTGGGTGAGGATTTTTTTAAAAAAAGGAACACGTTCCCATCCAGAATCTTATTTTAAATAATAAGGCCTCAAATATTTCTTTTCTAAAAAATCATAAAGGACTCAGAACAAAATAACTAAGCATGCAAATTACCATATCAGTATTAGTTTGTGCCAAGTCCCAATTAGGAGTAAAAAAAGGGAGCTCCGCTTAGATACCTTCTCCGAAGCCAGGCTGTTGGCCCGTTCAAAGCTATCCATGCTTCCAAGCCGACCTCTCATTCTGTTCGCTCCCTGAATGAAAAGAACAAAATTAAGTCAGTCATATGGCCTGGATTTTTACTTTAAAACTACTATAAAAAGCAGCTGCTTCTTTATGTTAGCATTAAATTGATCCTTTTTGCAGCAGCCGCCATTGTGGCACAGCAATCAGCACTATTCACAGTCTATGTCCATTATTTCTAAATCAGTCATTAGATAACTAGATACTCGGGCCAAGCTCTTTTGACCTTTTTTTGGTTACGAGGTTAAACACCATTCACCCCTACCATCAGGAGATTCCCACAACGTCAGTGAGAGCCCTACCACCTCTGTGTGCCACACACACGGACGCAAATGTGGAAGTGCAGCACAACTCGCCACGGCATGGTTCAATACACACAACCTCCCTGCCACCGAGACTGCAAACTCACAACTTTAACACGGCGTTTCTCGCTAAGAAGACTAAATAACAGTCCACTTCAAGGTTGGTGAACTGGATTTTATTTTTCTTTTCACATAGTCCTTTGGTGTGGATTGCATAGAAGATCTAAGAAAGAAGAAGCTAAGAGATCCTCGGATAAACAGGGTGGAGCGAAAGCAGGTGTACCGCTGCGAGCGTGAGAAACACAGAGGTCATGCTGCGTTATTATTTATTCGTGCGCATATTACTTTGTACAAACAACCGTAAGCCTGCACCTCCTTCACATGATACAGGAAGAAACCGAAGCCAGTTTTGAAGGAAAGAGGATGGAAAGACGGGCTGGGAACCACATCACTGAGAAGAAGGTCTTCAGAGACGAAATGCCGACGGAGGGGGTTCGGTGCAACCAAAACACATGGACGTGCCCAGAACAGAGTGACTGGAAACACAGGTCAATGCGACAGTGCCTCCGCAGAATAAAAATGCACATCTGTGGAGCATTTTACAGTTTTAATGTTCGTGGCCAGACAGCTTTGGGTTTAA
This sequence comes from Micronycteris hirsuta, assembly GCA_004026765.1. Taxonomy (NCBI): domain Eukaryota; kingdom Metazoa; phylum Chordata; class Mammalia; order Chiroptera; family Phyllostomidae; genus Micronycteris; species Micronycteris hirsuta. The sequence continues at coordinate 13,656 of PVJI01010038.1, forward strand.
TTTTTTGAGGGAAGGGAGTTCAATTTCATTTTAATTTTTAATCAAAGTAATACCTGCACAATATTTCAAAAGCCAAACTGTCCCACCAAGCTTAAAATGAAAGGTGACGGTCACCACCACCCCCCTCACACACTGAATCCATTCCCCAAAAGCAAACACTTGCAAGTTTGTTTTGATGCTTCTGGCATTCAGCTTACATTAGTATTCCTTAATCTTTCTACTCTAGGCACCATTTCTTCACTTCCTACCTTGGAGGATGAGACATTAGTATTCTTACTGCATTTCCCACCCCTATGCACACTCTTTTTCTCTTCTCTCAATAGAGTCATGTCACGAATTTCAGTTAAAACAGTAATTGTTGATTAGATTATTATGACCTTGTAAACAGTGTTTACATCTGAGCTACCTATTTGACCACCACTACAACTCATCACTTGTACAATTTGTTTCCCAAAGAGTTAACATCCACTTCGGCAGTCACTACTGTATCGTATCAGTCACCAGCAGATCTCCAAATGGCCAAACATCCGATAATCCATCGATTACAATTTTCTTCTTTTTCTGTGAGCTATCCACTATGAAGACCTCTGTCCTCCTGCCCCAGTCTGGCCTGGTAGCAATTAGGGCTTGCTGAGTCCATCTTCCTGGTGTTTTCCTTCACTGTTAACCTGGAAATATCCTTAATGCCCCCCTATACTGGCATTTCTGTTTCCTTGATCCCATGTCTTCCTCCTTTTTAGTTACTTCTGCATTTTGGTAGAGCATAGAATCCAAAGGCTTTGTGAGAAAGAGACACTGGGAACTAATTCTTTTTTTAATTTACCTATCTGTAAATGTCATTATTCTATCCTTAAATGTCATTAACGGTTTGGATGAATATGTCATTTTGGTTAGAAGCTGTCCTTCAGAAAGTTAGCATTGCTTCAGTGTCCCCGGCACAGAAGTCTAATGCCCCTGTGACTCCTGAGCCTTCCTGTGACCTGCTATTTCTCTCAGGAATGGATTCTAAGTTTACCCTTGGCATCCTGAAATTTCACAATTATGTGCCTGGGCATGGCTTCATTCAGTCATTCTAGTGTACATATTCTGAGCCCATTAAACCTGGAAACATATCTGTTAGTTCCGAGAAATTGCTAAAATGATTTCTTTGAAAATTTCTGCATTCATATTCTTTCCAGAACTCCTACCATTTGGCTTTTCGGATCTTCAGACTAATCCTTTAACTTTTTACCCTGTTCTCCTATTTTCCATTTCTTTATCATTTTTGTTTTATTTTTTTGAAGATTTCTTTTAACTCTAGCTTCCTAGCCTTCTATTAAGCTTTTCTTTTTGTGTCTACTATCAGAAAGTTTTAAAAGTGCTTTCTAGTTCTCAATTGACTGTTTTGCATTTATGGTATCCTGTCTTGTTTCGTAAAAGCAATATTTATTCTTATCTATGTATATTAATTAGAGTTTCACATCTTTGGTGGGTCTCTAAATAACAATTATGACCCTGGCTGGTGTGGCTCTGTGGATTGAGTACTCTCTTGTGAACCAAAGGGTCACCGGTTCAATTCCCAGTCAGGGCACATGCCTGGGTTGTGGGCCAGGTCCCCAGTGGAGGGCGCTTGAGAGGCAACCACACAATGATGTTTCTCTCCCTCTCTCCCTCCCTTCCCCTCTCTAAAAATAAATAAAATCTTTAAAAAAGACACTAATTATGTAAACAATAAAATTAAGAGTTGCATCTATTATTACTGAATGCTTATCACGTGCTGTGTACCATGGTACGCATTTTACACTGCATTATCTCATTTATTCTGCACAAAGATTCCATGAGATAGGTGTCGTTTTCAGCTCAACTTTATAGATACGGAGACTGAAGCTCTGATATGGTCATGTCACCAAGGTTCACACAGCTAAAGGACAGAGCAGCAATTTGAACCCAGGAAGCACAATTTAGAAGTGAAGCTCTTGAGCTCTTACTCAGTATTCCCTCCTGCAGACCTGCCTTTGTGAAAAGCAGAATTAGAAATAAAACTAAGTGGCCTGCATTGGTAAAGCGTAGGTTTTGCAAATGCCTAGACTCTGATCAAGGTTATTTCAGTTCTGCAGTTCTGTACCATAACATGACACACTTCTAAGAATAAACTATGTTTGATTGATAGATTATTGGGTTAGTGTGTGTGGTCAAGAGGTTAATATTGTAAAGCCAAGGTCGCTTTCTGGTATTTTTTTAGCTGCTACTTACATGCCAACCTGCTGGTTGTCTTAAACAGGTTGTTTGGTCATAATAGTAAAAGAAGTCAGATGGGCATCAAACCGCTGGCATTACTACAACAGCAGTTTAAATCACACATTTTGCTCACAGTGGTGTTTTATCTGCATGCTTTGAGTGTGTGTACACACAAAGAAAACCCAACTTACTTTAATTATTCACACATTTTCAACAAGACAATAGATACCACTCTGAAGAAAACATGACATGACTGTTTTCCAACACCTTGTACTTTATTTTATATTCCTTTTTCAGAAATGTGCATATTAATAAATGTACTCATAAATATTTCCCTTTTGGAAAACTTCAACTTAAGAACAAGCAGCAAACCTCCAGAATACAAGACTGTCTTTTCGCCTTTGCACAGACAACTTCTTCAGTTTTACTGTATTACGATTTGGCAACACATGCGTCAAGCCTTTTCCCTTGGACCCACTTTTTAATTGTTAGTGAGCTGAGCTACTAAGCTATTTAAAAATGTATCCTATTTCATCAACAACTATAGGAAGGTAAATAAAATACTTCTGTACTTAAAAATGACAGCAATGATGAGCCAAACTTTATGGCTTAAGTGTCAATGTTGTACTTTTTACCCAAAAAGAAAAAAAAAAAACTGCTAAGTTTTAGCAGCACACCAAACCCCTTCTGTAGGTAACCTTTGATAAGACATGGCTGGCTGCCAACCTCCCCAGTAAGTCCAGTCTACTGCACATGGTGCCAGCAAGACCTTGTTGGGTCACGTAATTTACGGCTCCTGGCAGCATCTGTGACACAAAAACTACAGCAGCCACCTTGACCAAAATAGACTGGCCGCGCTCTGGCGTAAAGGGTCATTGCCGGCATTCCTGGCTATGCGCGTGGCACTTCAAAGCCAGCGGTGCGGGGATTGTGCAGAGTGGCAAGGTGCCGAGTGGGGAACAAGAGAGTAACTCTCAACCCTTCTGTCATTTGGTCAATGACGAGGTTTCAGAGCTCCCACTGTTCATACCACCTCATGTCTCCACTGTGATACTTTCCTAATAAACTAGCACTTCATTCCACAGCAATGTGAGGTAAGCAGGTATTAGTAGGCCTGCTTCACAAGTGGAGAAACTATGGCTTAGAGAAGGCAAGTAATTTGTCCAAGATCAAAAACATAAAAACTGCTAGGGCCAAGTCTTAAATTCAGGTCCCACGACCATGTATTCACATGGAGTCTCACTAAAGCACCACAGGAGAGAGAGACAGAGGGGAAGGAGAGGAGGGAGGGGAGGGGGGAGGGGAAAAAACATAACTAATGTAAACATTTTGAAGAAACTAAGGTAGTAAAATTTTATGAAAGGTTGCATTAACACACTTCTGAGTAATCTCCTACTTATTCTTTCTAGATTCCATTTCTGCTGATAAAATAATAGCGCTGACAGCTAACCGTGCCTGCTGCAGGGCTGCTGTTAGAATTAGAAGAATCTCAATCATTAAGAGAAATACCTATAAAAGTATTTTGAGTTCTAGCAAAATAAATTTAAAAAAACATTAAGAGCACCCTATATCAGAAGTTACTATGCCCTAATGCTCTACTATACTTTCTTGTCCTGGACACCTTTGAAGATAACAGGCCAGTTATTTTGCGCACTGTGAAAATGGGTTGGTTGATATTTCCTCCTGATCAGGTTCAGCGATCGCACTTTGGCAGGAATGCCACAGGCGTGGTGCTGAGTTTTTTGTATTGGGTGTCCCACTGTCGATGGTGTTCAGTTTGGTTATTTGATTAAGGCGGTGTCTGCCAGCTTCTCCATTGCAAAGTTACTATCTTCCTCCTTGTCAGTAATAAGTATTCATTAAATCCGGTCAATATCCTGATCCTGATCAAACTCTCAATGTATTCATTTATTTTTCATGTCAGAATAGACTCAGGTTTCCTATTTTACCCAACGGATTATAATCTGTTCCTATCATTTATTTTGATGCTCATATTGCCTCAGATATCACCAGTGGGAGCCCTTTATGGTTTGTATGTCTTTATGATATAGCAGCATCTTCCTCTGAGCACTTCTTCACGATCTAGAATAACAAGAGGCTCTGGTCTTATTTTCCACTTTCCCTGCAGTTCTGGAATCAGCCATGTCTCCCAGGATCCCGGTGCCTCTTGTAGAATGATATTCAGAAACCCAAATCGGGATGCTAGTTGTCACCCAGCAGGGCTTAACTAATTATCGAATATTTGCAGAAAAGCTGGCCCCAGCTCCTATGACTGGATAGAGCCAGAGACACATATGTACACATTTACACAAACACAAACTCAAGCACACATACACACATGTTAATACATAAATTACATGAGCCCTGTCCAGAAAGTATCCCACCATGTCCTATGTAAAATAGAGACACTTATTGAAGAAAATACAGGAAACATTGTACACAGGACAATGATGCCTCAGTCCCCTTCAAAGTAGGCACCTTGGGACCTCACACAGTTCTCCCAATCACCATCAGCTACCCTGTTTTATTTCCCTGAATCTCATCGATGGTCTGAAATCTCTTCCCTTTCAAAGGTGATTTTAGTTTGGGGAAAAGCCTGAAGTCACAGGGCACCAAATCTGGGCTGTAGTGGGGCTGAGTCACCCGGGTGATTTGATGTTTTAGGAAAAACTCTGTACAAGGTGTGCTGCATGAGTGGATGTGCTGTCATGATGAAGCTGCCAATCACCAGTTGCCCATAGCTGCGGCCTCCTGAATCATCTGAATAGTTTCCATGGAGGAATGTTCAAGCTTAATGCAAAATTTGATGCAGACTCATTGCTCTTCTCTCTCAGTCAGTTTGAATGTGACAGCCACACAGCACACACGCTCACTCAATGGTGTCTACCACCCCCGCTGACTAGTACAGTGATGTTGTCACTGTTTACACATGCACATTCCAGTCCACTCTCCTTGGCTGCCAGGTTACATCTATGTCACCCATTGTTAATATAATTCTTGTTATATTAACAATGGCTGGACTTTTTCCAGACAGACCCCCATACGTATAATATGTAAAATTCTATTTCTCAAAAGTATAGACAAATAACCAAGATTCCACACTGTTACTTCAGCGCTAAATCCAACAACACAGAATTCATTATAACGTCCTCTTTGCATATTTGTAATTTCTTTCTCCTAACATCCCCCTACCTTTAACACATGATATATTTGATCAGTCCCCTGTGTGTAGCCAGTCTCCACAGCGGCCGCCTCACAGATACTCTCCTCCCCCTACACAGGTTCCAACACCGGGCTGGGCTCCGCCCTGGACATGGATGCCATCCTCACCCCACACAGCCTCTGACTCCTGGGATCCGGCAGCTTGAGCGCTTTCTCCCCTCCACTCTGGCTCGGACGCCCTGCACGGGGCCATGCCTCCGCAGGGATGGCCTGCTCACCCACTCAGGACGCGACTCCCTGAACGAGGCTGCCTTCCCACCCCAGCGCACTCCTCACCACGCTCTGGTGTCCACACGCTGCCCCGGGCACCCCCACACAGCACCCGAAACGACTCTGTCTCCCTGCGCTGAGCCAGTGCGGTTCCCCTGCCCTCCGGCCCCTAGACACCGCCTTGCGGGACCGAGCTGTTCAGGAAGAACAAAATGAAAGGGAAGAGGAATCACTGTGCTTATTTTTAAATAGAATATTTTCTCTTTCCAAATTTACTAACAGGAATACGTAAGTTTCTGTTAACTTAAACTCACTGCTTTCAACATTTCTTATCAGCTCCTAAAATGAGCAATGAAGGATTTCTTTATAACTTTATGTGATGATAATCGCAAATGATAAAAAAGTTCCTACAGTATTGAGCAACAATAATCTATTTTCCCTTTTCTCTACATATATCTCTACTAATAAATCTCTATTACTCAAATTCAGATATTATAAGCACCAGAATAAATTCATATCTGAGAGTGAAACTTAGTTTTAGAGATTATTTTAAATAAGTGTAACTAAATTAAATTATCTTAGTAGTTTTCTTTCAAAGAACTCTTCTGCGAGCTAGTTGAGATGAAGCAAAGCAGTTAAAAAACACAGACACTAATGCCCAAGTCTCAATGTCATCTTACCCTTGAGAAGATATTTTCCAGGGAACTAGTTAAGGATCTCTTAGCTTTATTTTTCAGAATGTCAAGTTTGAATCTTCCACTGCTTGTTGCATTTTCCGGGATTGTACTATTTGAAATAGTCTATAGAGAAAAAAACATAAATTTTAGTTTAGAACAACTCAAGTGTATACTTCCAGATTCTGCATGGAATATGCTCACTTTTGGTCACAAAATTACTATACAACTTTGTGCTCACTGTCCTTTTCTTAAAACATACTTCCTCAACTTCTCTGATTAGCAAACATTATCTCCTTCAAAACTCCAGACTCCCTTCTCCTCCCCAATCTTCCTCTGGAGTTCTTTAATCCTTTCCTCTACCCTTACTCTCTACTCCAGCTCCAAAGCAAAGACATAGCTACTTTAGTGCTCCTCGTGCATTCTTGTAAAAAGCTACTTTGTTGCCTCTATGATATGTGTCCATTTATCTGTCTGCAATCCCTTTTGGGATATTTGAGCCCTTCTCCAGGGGGAACATCATTCATGCATCACATTTCTGCTCACCATTACCACAAAGCTTGGCTCAGAGAAGTTTCTCTTGAAAAGCTTGTTCAATGAATAAATTAAGAAATCACTTATACAGTGATGTGTAATTTGTCCTGAATAAAGTGAAATAAAGACATAATTTGCATCAGTGTTATTAAGAGGTAAATATGTAATCATCTCTTTACATGCTGTTGCCGGTGGTCTTACTTTATTTGTATGCAGCTGGAAACACGGTCTAAGCCATGTGCACAGAAATGTCACCCCTCAGTTTGCAGCTGGAATAGCTGTTTGCATGACCCTGCAACTTGTTTGGGTGTTTCTATTTACCATTCAAGACTGTGTAAGATTGTTTTTTCAATCCTCACTTAAGGATATATGTACTGCTTTTAGAAAGAAAGGAAGAGAGAGAGAGAAACATTGACGTGAGAAAGAAACATTGATAGGCTGCCTCCCATACACGCCCAACAGGGGATCGAACCCACAACCTTTTGGTGTACAGGACAACAGGACAACACTCCAATCAACTGAGCCACCTGGCCAGGGCTGTGTAAGCTTTTCATGAAAAACAATGTTTGAAGGGGTTCAGAGGAATCTTCCCCAAGATGTGTTACTTTGGCATGTGGATTATTTTAAGCTGAAGACAATCAAGACCCTGTGTACTCACAAGAAACTTTTCCCTTAAAGAATTCAAATTAGGGGCCTTGCCCATAATAAGAGTTATCACCAGAAATAACCTATGAACTATCTATAGGATGAGGAAAACTTCTAATGACTGAACATCTGCTCTTATCATCTTACCATCCTGCAAAGCCCTTCCTCCCCTCAGAAGCCCAAGGCACCTTAACTTACCCCACCCCCCACCCCAGAACGCCACGCAGACCCATTTTCCCTGTCTGTGTCTGACCCTCTTGTATGTGGGGTCTCTGACTCTCTCAAGAATGAGGGGTTCCCATATACACGCATGTAACTTAATGTGGTCATCTTCTTATTAATCTGTCTCATGTCTATTTGATTACTGGACCAGCCAACAAATCCTAGAAGAGTGCAGGAAAGTTTCTTCTTCCACATGTTCATATAAATTTGAAATAAAATAATGGATGAATGTAACTAAACATTCACTTTCGTTCTAAACCATCAACATGTTATTCATGTTTTTATGCAAAAAAACACAGTTTTTACCTTTTAAAACCATAATTATTTTATCTCAATATGCCAATTCCTGTTAAAATTTCCTATAAATTTAGTGTTACAAAATGAATCTGACAGGACTTTAGCCCTAAAGATGAGAACACAAAGGAAAGAAACTCCTTTCTGATTTTCTGGGATAATTTGACTAAACACAGAAATAAAACAAAAGTAGACGAAGGGAACCCTCTCCGCACCGATGGGCCTTCCCCGATGTGGATGTGGGTCTTCTGCTTGGCCTCACAAAGCTGCCTCAGGTGTAAAATCACAAGTTCGTTCTCCTCCTGGTCATTGACTGGCTTCATTTTCTGTCGAAAAGACAAAACCAAGAGCACACTACAGCAACACAGCTTCTCTTGTTTTATTTTATTCCCACTTGATTTTTGCCCGTCTGGCAGGCAAACGTAAGTAAAGCTCAGCTTTAACTGCTCTTAGAAGCAAAAGTAACAATGGCATTCTAGTTACTATCAAATAGTGCTATAGGATATATATCTATAACTTCGGATGCAGAAATGAGAAGAGGAACTTAGAAAAACCGAATCTGACTCTTATTTCTTACATCTTATTTGTGAGACTTTTAAGTAACGTTACCTGGACTCGTTCAAAGATGTCAGCTTGCTCGTTATCTGTCAGTGACGAGAGATGCCTCTGAATGACCAGTTTGGCTCTTGGCGGGTAGAGACCTACGGGAAATGATGGGAATGCATATTAAACAGAGTGTGGCTGCAGAAATCAGAATGTAAATAACGTATTGCAGCTTATCCCTTCGCCAGCAGGCTCTGAAGTTGAACCTTCTCAAGGAGCTGTGCCCCGACCCCCCGCCCCCCGCCACACACACACAAAAAGCCTTGGAACACTGCAATGAAATCATTAACACACAATGGAAAACCTCCTCGGCCAAACCACGGGTCCCTGTCAGTGACCCTGAAGTCAGATTTGTGAACAAAACACTTCTGAGTGATACCACATCAACCCCTTACCCAGATACCACGAACATAGTAACAATCGAACTAGGTACTATAGAAACGTTTGGTGAATTAACATTATCCTAGTTCCTGATGTGGAAATAAAAGCTAGACGCTAGCCTTGGCCAAAATCTCTAACAATAAAACTTGACCTTTAAAAAAGAATAAACAATAATGTTAAAAGGCAGAGCTACGGCTTAGACAGGCATCTCTTCCCCCCTCACTCAGGTGCAGTTCTGTGGTAATAAATCTTCAGGGACCACATGAAAATTTAGTGACATTTTTAATGCTAGTATTTTACCAAGAAACTGTTTTCTTCTTTATATGATGTTATTTACACATCTATCACACTGTTACACATAATTTACATGAAAACCTTGGATAAAAATTTTTTCCCATGAAAACATTTTTTGATTGTACTATCATTGTTTAAAAAGAGAAAATATAATATATATTTAAAATGATTCCAATGACCACTTATTTTTAAAGAACATGTCTCCTTTACGTAGTTAGGTGCCACTTATAATAGTGCTACTATACGTGGATCGGAAAGAGGAGACCTAGCTATAAATAATATTTAGTGAACCTTCTAGCTCATCTAGCACTTTAAAGCAGTGACAGAATCACATCAAAATGCGCATTGTTTGGAAAGAGCTTGAATTCACTTATGGCCATCAGAATGTGCACAGTGCCGCCCGTGAACCTGCTGTAAACCACTCGCACGGTACACAGCGGGGATGGGAAAGAAGCAAGCCTTTTGGGCGGTGTGCAGCCCAGTTCGGAGAGAAGCTCTGCGCGTGCACGCAGGAACAGCAGGCACTAGGATTCATTCTGACAAGTGGTGACACTCGCCGCCATCACTCCTGTGCTGGCAAAGTCTCCTTAGGAGGTTCCTTCAGCAACATATTAAGAAACCGGTTTGCATGAACGTTTTTGCTTTGGTTGTTTACTATTATTCCACTGTCTTATTAACGTGACTAGGAGAATAAGAGATTTAACGGGGAAGAAGTAAAAAGGGCATTTGAAATATGTAACTAAATCCATAGCCCCAGAAGTTTTTCAGACCTGTGTTCCAGTAGAGAAATTGGAAACAGCTGGGGTTTATTTTCAAATTACACATGCCTGCTCCACTGCTGCGGATCTGATTCGACTGCCTTCTCCCCATTCGGAATCACAGATTAGTGAGTCAGGGATACTGAGAGGCAAATGTATTATTTATCCCTCATGCGTGTTAGCGTAGGAAAACAAGATTGAGGATAACTGCGCCATCTCCACGACGTTCAACAGGACTTTAGTTCCCCACTCTGAGGCCTGGTCCCCAGGAGCCAGAGTTCAGGCTCGGCCTCCCGGATTCCCGCTGGTCCACAGGCACGGCTGGCCTGGCTCCTCCCGTCTCAACGGCGAGGCTCAGCTGACACAGGCAATTAGCATGCTCATCAGCTCACCTCAGCATACGTATCTGCTTTCTCTTTGTTTTTTCAATACAGATAGAACTCATTAACACAGCCAAACATATTGACAGGATACTATAAAGCTCAGGAAGTGATATGAAGTATTATCTACATAATACTTATAATTATCTTCCTCACTAAATTTCTAAATGAATCTAAATGCAGTCCTTTTTCTTGCTTTACATTTTGTACCTAAACATAAACAATTTCAGAATTCATGCTGTTACCTTACTTAGATGAAATAGCTCCGGGAAACACAGAGATGCCCAGGGTTCGAGGCAGCTTAGCCCTCAAAACCTCAGCCTTCTGCTAGACCCTCAGAAAGAAGGCATCGGGTTGCTTTGGAAACAGACTGAGGAAGTTCAAGTCCTAAGTCCTGGTTCTGCCCCTTCCAAGTACTGTAAAGGTGGCAGTCATTACCCCCATGTGTCTCAATGCCTCAGTTTCCTCATGAGTAAAATGAGGATTAAAAACAGTACCTATCTTTAGGGATTTCTCTGTGGATTAAGTGGGATAATAAATAGTGCCTAGACATAGTGATTCCTGTTGTTACTACTTTTATTCCTTCACAACAGCAGCGCTCTGTCTCATGCTCTGTTTGCCCAACGTCACATGCATGGGTAAAAGAAAGTACTATCCAAGGCCTTTGGAAAGCAGCCTGAGTGAATCTTTTCCCAGGTACCATGCGTCCCTTGAAGCTAGGGAAGCTTAAGTTTTAGAGTGCCTTCAAGATCTTGGGAGGGGCCCTGCTAATTCTGGATTCATAATTCATATGCTTTATCTTTAGAAAGGGCTTTAAAACTATAAACACTTCAGTTGCCACCAAATTGAGGTGCAGTCCTATATACATATAAATAAGGTCCTTCCCATCGCTATAGCTTCCCTGTGTTAAAGCCAGTTTCTGACAGACTATCTATTTGTATGAAAGTTTAACACTTCTTTCCTGTAGTAGAAAACACATTTTAAACACATCTACAATGTAATTTTTTTAAAACAGACATACCAAGTTGCTCCTTTACTCCTAAGTCTTTAGTTTTGTCTACATAGACATAATTTATTTTTATGGCGTGATGTTTGAAAACTAAAAATTCAAAGAGGAATATATTACTCATCATTATTCTGTTAACATTTGGGGCATATTTCCTGCCATATACATGCACCAAAGAAATATATAATACATATTATATATAATATTGTATTACTTAAGTAATATAAGCTCTACATCTTAAAAATATTAGCACATTAAAAATAGAGCTCAATTGGCCTTTTATAGAATCAGTGGGCAAAGGCATGAGAGAAAAGGAAGTTGTGTAGATTCAAACTGTCTTCCCTAAAATATTCGTTAAGTCTGGGAGGAACAATAGTAATTTTACAGTGGAAAATCCCAGGGACCACCGTGACCAGGTGATAAGGTCACCATGACCAGGAATAAAACTTGTCAGCATCGTGAGCCCCACGAGATGCTGTGCTGAGAAGGACGCGCACCATCCCATAGTGCCAAGGAGGAGGGACCTCAGCTCAAGGGTGAGAAGACATCAAGACGAGCCATGCTGAGGGGAATTCGGTGTGGCAGGAATTCTTTGCACACGCATGAAGAGATGCAGTCCCGGGAATTTACGCGTAAAGAGCACGGCTCCACGTGAAAACATTATTCCTGTGTGGGCAAGCGTGATTCATGTCTGTAGAAAAAGAATTCTCTAATGGGAATTTGGCAAAAATGTATCTTAAGAAATTCTCTGCCTTGCTGAGTCTCTTTCCCCAAAGCCAAGAAGCTTAAGTTAATGGATCCCTGCCTCAATGTTTTATGGTCCCAAGAGTTAACAGCCCTAGCTAGCTTACCCTCAATTTACTTGTCTCCTGTTTAATGTACTACCCTGGTCCTGTCTGCCACTAGACCTGAATTTACATCCTAATGCTCTGTACCCCAAATGTTTACCTTACTGAGTAAACCCACCACTCAGCCATATCCTTCTCATGTATCTTCATGACCTTGCTGTAAACCCCTGATTCTGCATAAGTTCATGAATAATCAATCCAATATAAATGTGTCCTAAAACTTCTAATAAAAAGCCCGGCTGAGCTACTCCCGGGGCCTTTCGAAGATGGAGCTAAAGACCCGTGGCAACCAGAAACTCTTTCTCCAAGCGTGTCTCAGTGTGAGATTCTTTCACGCATTTGGAAGCGGTCCCCCCACGGATTTCGCTGGGACGAAATCCCAGAGTCAGTTCAGCACAATAACTGAGCAACACTCGTAGGGAAGTTGAGGCCATAAAAGACACGAAAAGACTGAGGAGGACTTGCAGACTCAGGTGACCAGGGTGAAATAACTACATACAATGGGGGATCCAGACTGAAATCCTGGAACAAAAAGAAAGGACATGAGTGAAAAAAAAATGGTGAAAGTCAAATGAAGTGGTTAGTTGGGATAATAATATTGCACCGATGTTAAGATCCTGTTCTGATCGCTGCACTGGACTGCAGAAGATGTTAAAAATGGTGGTGGATAGGGGAGGAATATTTTGAAACCCACTGCAACCTTTATGTAAGTCTAAAAGTAGACCATATTTTTAAAAATTTTATGAGAAATATAGGGTATCATTTTATGTATTTCTCTGGATATAGAATCAAGGTGTAGGTGTCATTCAGCAAATTATTTCTTCACTAAATAATGCCATTTTTAGATGTATCCAAGTTCATAAACAGTTAAAATTCACTCCCATTAATTGCTCCATTGTATGAACATACTTCAATTACCGTATTGTGCACATTTAGATTGTTTCCAATTTTCCATTATTCACAAATAATACAACCTTGAAAATAAAAATGTCACCTTCTGAACCTAGATAAGAGTTTCTCTTATTAAGACACGGAACCGCTGGTTAACAGGGTACATGCAGTTTTCAGTTAGTGGGTTTCTATTAACTGTCCCCCCAAATGCCGTGCCAACTTACATTCCCATCAGCACCGCATAAACACATCACCATCTCTACAATTTCACCAACCGCTAATCCGATGTATATCTTGTCGATTTAATTTGTGTGTCTCTGACATACAGTAAGATTGAGCATCTTGTCATTTTTATTATTGGACTTTTAATTTCTTTTTCATAGGAGTGCATTTTAATATGATTTACGTACTTTCTTACTGGTGGTTTTATCTTTTTTCCTATAGATAATAAGAGTTCTTACAAATTCTGAACACCAACCTGCTATTTCCTCACTTGTCACTTATCATTTAACTTCTAAGTAATCAGTTGTTGTTATATAAATATTTTAATTTTTATAAAGTCAAACCTGTCAATGTCTTCTTTTAATACTTTTTGCATTTTTGTGTCTTAACAAAGACTTGTCTAAGGACATAGCAATATTCTTATTTTCTTTGAATGATTTTAATATTCTGTTTACTACCCACTAAGGACCGTGATCCATCTACAGTGAAATTCAGTAGATAAGTTGAAGGAATCTTTATCTCTTTAAATAGCAAATCGATCCAACACCATTTCTTGAGTAATTCAGCCTTTCCTCCACAGATTTATAGTGCTCCCTTTACCACACACCCAAAAAATGTCCCATTTTTGGAAAGATTATATAATATGTTTGGAAATAATATGCATTCCATAAAATTATAATTACAAATTTTAAAATCTGAATATTATACTTAAATAGTCCTTGATTACAGAGTTGAACTGATATTCAATAAATACTTGCTATGCATCATCGATTTTGCCACGTGTCTGTGGTCCTGCCGCCTCCTGAAGGGAAGTCACGGTGTGCATTGACAATGACTAGACCACTCTCTGCTTTGTCCTGGAGTCTGCACTCTCCCCGTCCATGACAACGCCTATCGTGCCGAACTGCATTCACTGGCTCTAGACCTGTCTTCTACTCTCCACCCCGTAAGCTTTCTGAGGGCGGGTCCTCATCTCAACCACTTCTGAGTCCCAACTGCCCAGCGCACTGCCTGGTGCATAGGAGATGCTTATCAAGCGTTTATTAAATTGTATTTCTTCTCTTAGGCAGTATTTTTCAAACTTTTTTGTTAGCTAAGACCAAAAGAAGAAGAAAGGGAAGGTGAGTCGGAGCCATCTCTCCCTCATGCCCCTCCCCTCCTAAGAATACATTTTTTAAAAACCTGCTTTATGATAGCACACCAATTATCTCTCTCATGTTTAAATGTCCCTCAAAGCCGCACAAATTTCATTCCCGTCTTAAACCTTTGGGGAAAAGGCATACATCATCGAGTGAAAGGGGCTGAAAAAGAAAAGACTTAAACAGTTGAATTCTGAAATGGTTTTGCCTGTCTTCTTTCATTCCACAAATATTTGGTCAGTTCCCGCTGTGTACACAGCGCAGTCTTAAGAACTGTGGGAAATACAAGTCCTTTCCTCGAGTCTGCCTTCAGGAAAAAAAGAAGTTAAGAGTGAAGAAGAGGGGGAAAGGGAAGGGGGGAGGGGCCAAGCACCTAGGAGAGACTGACAACACTGGTCGTGAGAAATGATTCTTTGGGCCCTTGATTTCCACTGAAACAAAGAACCTTTCAATGACGTAGCAACTTTCTCACTTCCCCAATGCCAAAGCAAACTCCTCTTTTGCAAAGGCCAAGTTACAGTGTACCTTCAATCCTCTCACAGAGCTTATGCAGGGAGTGCATGGGGCAGGCCTCACACAGCTTGATCTGGGTCTTGGCACTCTGCAGGGCAGCCGCCGTACTGAAAGCCTGTTTCAGAGTCAGCATCACCTCATCCACCTACAGGAAGCAACAGATCTCAGGTCTGTGAAAGCACATGAGCAAGGTAACACATCAAAATCCCAACAGCAATGTGAGACTTTGTTGATGCTGACTAAATAAATAATGGAATTTTGATGACTACAGAACTGTCTCTATATTTTTTATCCTCACCCAAGGACCATGCCCACTGACCCTAGAGAGAGGGGAATGGAGGGAGAGAGAGGGAGAGAACATCGAGGTGAGAGATAAACATCCACTGGTTGCCTCTCGCATGCACCCCAACTGGGGACTGAAACAGCAGCCTAGGTTTGTGACCTTACTGGGAATCAAACCTGTGACCTTTAGGTTCACAGGACAATTCTCCAACCAGCTGAGCCACATCGGCCAGGGCATGACTACAGATCTTAGAGAGAAAATACTGTCTTGGAGTTAGATCTTTAATTATACATTTATTCGAAAGTTGGATGAAATAAGACCATTTTTTAAATTTAATCTTTATTGCATTTTTTCCATTACCACTTAGTCCTCTTGTACCCCACCACCACCAGCAGCCACCACACTGTTGTCCGTGCCCATGAGCCCTTTTTCCTTTTTGCTCCATCCCTCCACCCTCTCACCTCCCCTCCTCCACTAGCTGGTATCCTGCTCTCCATCTATGATCTGTCCCCATTTTCCTTGTCAGTTCAGTTTGTTCATGAGATTCCACATATGAGTGAAACCACATTTGTGGTATTTGTTTTTCTCTGACTGGCTTGAAACAAGACCATTTTAATGTGTGTAATATAATACTGATCTGTTATTGAATGTTATTTTTGAACCCCACTAAATGTTATGCTATCCCAGGCGGGTGGGTAGTCAATTGGGTCTCTGTTTAGGTATTCAGATAAAGACTTCTTTGGAAGTTTTACCTGCAATATGTAATGAGCAATAAAGTAGGTTTACTATGCACTTGTGTTGCTATGTATCCTATTTACTTTATCCTCCTGGATCATTTTTTAGTGCAAAAAAACAAAACCTATTTAAGCAGAGTTCTGGGAGGGACATGAGTTCAACTTAAATAACGTTGGAGAAGTCCATAAACGCTGCTCATCCTGTCTCCGTGGCCTCTGGTTTATCACCGCTTTGCTCCTGACTGGTGACACTAAGCGGTCCTGACACCGTGCTGTGCAATAGCCGGTCTCTCCCCTGGGCGGGCAGCTAGAAAACAGCCAACGACTTTCTTCCTTGCTCTTCCCGTCACTCAGTCCACAAGCTTGAATCGAGCATTCCAGTTTCCCGGCTGCTGGTTGCTTCTTCAGTCAACTGACAGCTCATCCTCAAGCTCTGTTAAGCCAACTTCAGGCCGTGTGGCCTTCTCTGGGACGCAAACGTCAGTGTCAGGCGTGGCTTTCCCACGCGCTGCAGAAGTGAGATCGAAATCTAACATCTGCATGGAGGGCTGTGAGGCTCTAAGGGGCTCACCGGAACTATGTTTAATATTCAAAGCCATTCGCCACTACTTGTAAACTGCTTTTTTAAAGACTCTTATTCCCCTTTCCCTATGACCTAGTTGAAGAATAATCTAATATTTAAAGGATTTACTCTACTTCTGCATTTGAGTATATGCGGAACCTAGTATAAAAAGAAACTTCATTCTTCTAATATTACTAAAAGGAGAGATCAAACACTAAGTAGGCAGTCATTAGTCAGTTATGTTTTATTATATTACAACATTTTAAAAGGCTTATGAATAATTTTATATCACTCCATGAGTTAAAATGAATTATTCATAAAGTCTGTTCCTTTACACTATAATTAAAAATAAAGATTTCCAGTTCTTGAAAATAAAAGCACTACATGTTTAATCCCTTCAAACTTTTATTTCATTTGCCTTATTATGTATTCAAAAGCAATTTCAATTACTTATGTAAAAGTTTATTTCTATTTTCTTGTTTCTCATTTATTTAGGGCTCAGCTTTCATGTAGATTTTTTATTTGTTATTCAGTAATACTGCATTGTAAAAAAGCCTCCAATGGAAATACTAAACTTTCATGTTTTCTTATCTATTTCTAGATGAAACAAAAGGCCATTTTCATGTCTGAAATGTGATTACAAATTTCTTCCAGCTATAAATATTACTAAAAATTTTATGTGACTACTGAAATTTTAAGTGTTTTATTTTTTTTAATCTACCTATAAGTTCTATCATGGGATCAGAGCAACTACAAGTTCAAATTAGTGTAATGTGAATAACTTAACTGTCTTTATTCAGCTACAAAAATAAAAATGTCATAGGTTGTGTTAAAAGGTCAAAAGGTTGTGTTAAAAAATGGGTAAAGATAAATCAATCATATGCAAACACAAAAAAAGTATTCCTAGCATTACCATCAAGCAAAAGCAAATTTCCAGTGAAAAGTATGAGATGGGACAAATAAGTCCAATTTATGATATTTAGGTGAAAATCTATTATGAAGACAATGCTCATAAACATCTATACACTAAACTTAGGTATTTCATAGCATTTTAGCCTAAGCCTAAGGATCACAGCGCATGTAAGGACTGCGAAAGATTACTGAGTCTGCACAGACGGAGAGCAGATGACAGTTAGTCGGGAGGGTGGTTGGGGGGAGGAGGGATTGAGCAAAACGGAGAAGGACTCATGGACACGGACAACAGTGTGGTGATTGCCGGGGGGAGTGGGTATAAGGGGACTAAATGGTAATGGGAAAAATACAGGAAGATTAAATAAAATACAAAAAAATATTATCGAATCTAATCCTCTGGAAAAATTTAAACCTAAGTCTTGGTAGCCTGGGTCTTTATTCAATTTTTTTTGTTATACTTTCCCTGGATATTGTTATCTGTATTTGGGGAGTTTTACCTTTTCCTTTTCTCTAAGTAGTAGCAGCTTCCATTTTTTTCGCACCTCTTAAACCAATTTTGGAGAAAACAGAAAGGACATTTGCTACAAATCCCAAGGGTTGATTAAACAAAACAAACCCACTTATCTAAGGCTATATTTGACAGAAGAAGGAAGGAAGGTGTACTGAGCATCTAAACTTCCAGTATAACCCTCTGGGGCCCATCAAAACACTATACTATTTATGAATTCGTAACCATTGCTACAAAGAAGCCAAAGAAAATGCTGATTGTGCATTCTCTGTACTCAGAGAAGTCAGCCCGTGTGGTTTTACAATATATTGCCTCACACAACTGCCAAGCCACATCAATCATACGACACTGCTCAGACCTATCATATTTATTTGACTGTTTTGCTTCGCTCCACTTGTCAGCTGCTGGAGCCGTCCTCTGTTATGCAGGAAATCTACTTTCAATTTTTCTTCTAGCTTGCAGTTCTGATATCTCACGATTCCGTTAAGATGCCTTCTGATAAAATTAAACAGGGCTTCAGAGATTCTAGTATGGGCCTGTTCTTAAGAACATCAGTGCCAAAACTGAGATGCTCATCAAGTTCAATGTAGGCGGAAGACATTCTCAGCCCGTGTAGTCTGTTGCCTTAGTCACAGAGCGTCTTAAGGAAGAAAAGCACAGCACGTTCCCAGACTTTCTACTCTGGATCCCTGTTTCAAAAACTCATTCCACGTGCACAAGGGCAAAACAAAAATACTAAAACTACAAACAAAACAAAATGTGTAAAAGAGGTTGGAAATAAGAAGGTTTTACACCGTCTTGCTTTTACTGTAGATGATCCAGTAACGAGAGAGTTAACAGCACTCAGAAAATGATTGCCTGAAGTTAGGAGTAATATACTCCCATCACTCAAAATACCCTTCACAGGCAGACAATATCCTAGAAACACTCGCTGGAGCAGATGACAAGAACGCGAATGACCCTAACGCTGTGGTATTCACAGTCTCGTGGAGGAGAAAGTTGTGAGCAAACACATAAGTGTGGGGATTTGTAGGAACTGTGAGTGACCTGGGCAAAAGGTGTCGCAAGAGCTCTGATGACAGAGTGACTACAGAAGTCAATTCCTGAAAACAGGCGTCAGAAAAGCCTTCGCTAGGATGTGACAAGAGGAAGTGGACTCAGATGACAGCAGAGCAAGGCCAGGCCTGCTTCCCACCAATGAAGCAGTAATAAAGAGAGGGTAAAAACAGATCATGAAGGCACAGCGCCACCTCCTTGTTCGGTAGCAGGGCAGACCCCTGAGGCCCACCCGGTCTCGGTCCCTGGCCGACAGTGAGCCCCAGCCACTCACCGAAACCCTAGAGCTCACGTGTCACATGCACAAACCCCTGGCTGCCTCAGCAGCAAACCAAACGAAAGCACGATCACAGCAATCGTCGCGCCGGCCTCTGAGGTCCCGCCCAGAAAACAGCGTGGCGGACAGAACAGCACGTGTGAGGACACCATCCTGGAAGGGTGAGGCCTCCCTCAGGGACGGAAGAACAATGAGGCAGGCCCTTCTGCCACTCCAGACAATGTAGAGTTTGTCCCCTAGCAAGGAAGTCTAAACTGTTTTTTTTTCTTTTAAGATTTTATTTACTTATTTTTAGAGGGGAAAGGCAGGAAAAAGAGCGGGAGAGAAACATCAATGTGTGGTTTCCTCTTGCATACCCCCTACTGGAGACCTGGCCCGCAACCCAGGCATGTGCCCTGACTGGGAATCGAACCAGTGACCCTTTGGTTTGCAGGTCCGCGCTCAATCCTCTGAGCCACACCAGCCAGGGCTAAGCTGGTTTTTGATGAAGAAACATTATGAGAAAGAAGACTATCACATAATACAGAACGTGGATGGAGGACATCAAACCAGGGGCAGGGAGACTAGTTAGAATGCAATAGTCTAAGAAGATAAATGCCCAGAGTCAGGGAGCAGAGAGAAAAAGGAGGTGAGATGGATATAAGGGACATTTCTGTGTTGAGTTAATAGACTTTGGTGAACAGTAAACAAAGGTGGTGAAGAAGAATGCATTGTGGTTTCTAAATTGGGAAGTTAGAAGAATGGAGCTGCCAAAATAAAATATGGAATATATGACGAGTTTGCGGAAGGCAGGAGAACTAAGGCTCCAGAACATGGGGTGGGGGGGGTCAGTCTTATCTCGAAAGAGGAACAGAGTGGGGAGGCAGTGAGGGGTGAGCCGGCAGGGGTGGTGAGGAGCGGGGCATAGCTGGCAGACTACCCTACATTATCACGCTCTACCTACCTCCTACTTAGTTGGCGTTTTCCAGTATTGTACCATTGGTTCTCCCTGGCATTCTCTCTCTTGTTTCCCCCTGGCTACTCATCCACTCCCATGCCATCAACTGTCACTTACATCATAACAACTCTCAAATTTCTACCTCCAGCCCTGAACTGAACTATTGCACAGCAGTCATCTGAATATCAACAGTCAGATTTCTCATAGGTGCGGTTACTTACCGAGAGAACAAAACTCAAATGGATCTCTCTTAAGAAACTGTTACTGATAAGAATGTTATAATCCCTAGAGGAAAAGGTTGAGACCCAGAAGGTACTAGTCAGGAAGTATCTTTGTATCAATTCACTTCCACATCTTCATTATTCCTACACTCAGTCTCCGCACTGAGACAACAGAAGGCAAGATTTACACAGGACTCGTGCACCAACGAAATGAAGAGAATGCTGCCTGGCTTCTTTAAATACATCTAAGTGGCATGTGGGAGAAATATTTGTGGGAGGATTATCTGTCTAAGGAAATACTTTTCTTCACATTTTGGTGCTATATCTAAAGGTTTGTGTTACAGTGGTTAGGAAAGATAACACAAGTAGAAGAGTAAGTAAGAAATTTTAGGGAAGTATCAATATATTTTTATTTACTCAGCTGTATTTCCAAGTCTGCCTTACATGTTTCTTTCCAAACTCCAAGAGCGACCATAAAAGGTGTATGGGGGTGGGGGGGTTGGGGGTGGTGAGGGGTGGTGAAGACAAGAATTGTCTTTCCAATTCCAAAGAAAGAAAATGAAGGCTAAAATAAGGCCACAAAGAATGAACTATCTTAAAAATAAAGACAGGGCTAATGAAATAAAACAAAATCATTCTCTGCTCTGTTGTACAAGCACTATGTATTCTGAGATGTTACAGCAATTGAGAGTAAGAAGTCAGAGGTCTCCCTTATCCTCTTACACAAGCCGTGGAAAAAGTTAACGCTCTTCTCCTACTATTAGACTTGTCCTTGCCTCCTAGTAAGATGACTGGATTTTCTAAACTCAAGAAAGTATCTTGACTTCAAAATTACTGTGACTTCTTTTTTTATTTTATGTATTGATTTTAGAGAGAGAGAGAGTAAGGGAGAGGGAGAGAGACAGAGAGAAACATCGATTTGTTTTTCCACTTATTCACACATTGCTGGTTTTCCCTTGTATGAGCCCTGACCAGGGAGCAAACCTGCAGCCTTGGCGCATCAGCTCAATGCTCCAGCCAGCTGGCCACCGGCCAGGGCCTACCATGACGAATTTTGTTTTTCCTATTACTGTGCTGCTTTAAAGAGCAGAAACCTATTTCTAGTTGTCCTTTCCTTTTTCCAGTGATGGCTGCTCCGTGGGGCTTGGCTCATAAGAGACATGTGGCCCAGTAGCTGGACGTCTGGGCAGGAGCAGCCACACCACTTACCAGAGACTCGCTGGCACACTGGAACACGTAACAGATGTACTGGCTCAGCCCAGGCTCCGCCGACTCCCGGCAGATGAAGCCAAAGTGATCGACATGCTTTATACCCTGGGGAGGGGAAGAAGTGGGTGTTTATGGGAAGATGTCCTTTTTAATCAACACCATGGAAATCAACGTTAGTTCTATGCTTTCACACTTGGACGAATCTCCCTACAGCGCTCTGATAGGGGACACAATGTCATAACAAATTTATATGGTCGACTTTTGATACATAAAGTAAAGGGTGAAAACAAAAACACTTTTTTTTTTCAGACAAACATTGTTTACTCAAGACCACAGGAATAAAAATATGATGGCATGATCCACTGTCTCTTGTAATAAAAGTGCTTCTCAGTGTTTGCAAGTAATGGAATTTACAATTTATTGGTCTTCTTAGAATAGGCAGTCTGGTGATTCATTATAAACCCTGTTCTTCTCTATATGAGGCTGAGAATCAGAAAAACTACATTTAACAATGTTCCAATTAAATGATGGCATTCCCAAAAGTGAGCATGAAAAATACAAGAATATTTGTCTACTTACAGACTTTAAAGAGCCACATCAGCTAGAAGACAATACATTAAAGAAATTGTTGCAGATGTCAGTTATCCAAATTCTCCAATCACTGTACTTCCTGAATGCAGGCTAAATAACCTCAGCTACACTTAGTGAAAAATTCTGAATCATTTGTGATTATCAGTCAGCCTGAATACATTCATAACCAATTAGTAGACAGTACCTTGTTATCTTAATAGCAAGCACAGGACTTTGAAAAGCCAGTTAGGCAATAATTTATAGTTGCTCTGCAGTCAACCTAAATCCCAATGAAAAAATTTATAAAAAGAGGACTTTGGAGTCATACAGATTTGAGTTTCCATGTTACTTCAACCACCTACTTGGTAAGAGACATCGTGCTGGGTTGCTAGTAATTACCTATGAGGCCCCATTTCTCCTGATTGAAAGAAATTTTTGTGATTTGGAACTAAGACATATCTATCATCATTCCTGGCACATTTGATAAATGGTAACCACTATTCTTGTAATAATAAGCTCAAGCTATCCAACAGATAGGAAAAAGGAAATCAACTCTGATAAAAAGGAAAAAGTCAATAAAGAGGAGTGAGGTGACAATTCATGAGGTGAAAGTCAGCTCCACCTGGTACAACTCATTCGTGATTAAGGGGTATCTTTTACTAGCTTAGTACTAAATGGGGAAAATTCATAGGACCTCATTAGCTCAGTGCGTCTTCAGGCAGCGGCCCTGCTTCCAGTACAGAAAACCACTGTCTTATATCCCACACTTGCAGGGACACGGACCACAGATTCTGAAGAAGGAAACATTCGCAGGTGTGCGCGTGTTGAAAAGCAAGCCTGTTCCTGAAACGTGGCCGCCCTATATCAGTCCAATTCCTGAATGAAGCCACATCGCACCAGTTCAATGCTGTGGAAAGGAGTAATAAGGAGCAGGGCCGCTCAGCGAGGAGCAGAGGTTATCCGGACAATCCTTTCTCTCAAGGACTTTCCACAAATTTCTGTTATATTTTTCTTCAATTCTTTTTCTGGCCTAGAATGTCAGAATAGAAAGCTTACTTAAAAAAAGAAGAACAGGAAAAATCGCATTTGAACTGCCTGTTTTACATATTTGGTTTGGCTGGTTCTTTCTGTTTGGGTTGGGTTTTCTCCTTTATCTACTTTCCCCCTTGGGCGTTCAATGAGCACTGCCAGTTTTCTCACTGAAAGGCTTGGGGGCAGTGGGGGTGAGAGGCGCTTTTTTAGGGTGATTCTTTGTGCTCTGGGGGCGGGGGCAGTCACTCCACCGGTTCACACGCCACCTTCTCCCCAGTACTTGGCATAAGGACCTACCTGTAGAAATATCTACTCGACACTTATCGAACACCTAAGTGTTAAGATCTGTCTTAATGCATCTTATTCTGATGCTCTGCAGAATCAGAAACCGCAGACTAAGCCACCAGCCCTCACAGAGATTTTGATCTTGCAGGGACTCCCAGTAAATAGATAATTATAAAAATGCTCAATAAATACTTTTTCTGTGAAAGCGGATAATCATTCTACCCAATTTTTTGTCCTTTAAGTGAGAAATTAGAAATTCACAATATATTCTTCCTTATAGAGAGATGCTACCTCTCTTTGTTATTAGAGTAGAAAATTTTTACCTTTACAACATAATTTTATGTCTCCACATAACAGAGAAAATGAAACACCATTAGCTGAGGCTGAGGTGAATAATCAACAAGACATATAAAAATTTGTCATTTTCAAAGGGGAAGATGTCTGAATATCATATCTATGGTACTGCTAACTCCAAATTAAAAAGAAAAAAAAGACAATCTTGATGCTCCAACATTAAACTATAGGAAGGGATCCTGGTGAGATCCAGTTCCCTGTAGGTACATGTAAGTCACCCTGCTAGAACAGAAGTTAATGCTTTTCAATTCCCATGGCCACCTAAGAGGCAGCATTGCATTTTTAACCTGCCCATATTTAGATTTAGATACTTCCTCTGCTCCAACCTCTTCAAAATTTTTTTCTATATTTACAATATATTTAAATAGTTCTACCTTTGGCATATTCTAAATTATTAGTTTGGTACTAAGGACATTAGTCAGTGCCGCCTAATACGACCTTGTTCACATTTAACTGTACCAATTATTCAAACGACTTTCAAATATAGTGTGTGAATTAAAAATAAACAAAAGAACATAAACATTCCAAAGCCTGCTTTTCAAACTTTAGCATTTACATCAGCAGAACTTGAAAGTGTTGGTTCTCCTTTCACTGTCTGGTTACAGCGTAAAGAGCAAGTATGACTCAGTGATGCCCACAAGTCCCACTGCCCAAGGTATAGAGAAACACTGTCTGTGAAGGCATTTTCAGGAGAACTCATCACCACAAAAACTCCATCGGTGGAAGGAATTTAATGAAGTGACGCTCTGAAAAGAAGGTGCTGACGAAAATGAGGGTGACCTGTTACGACACGGAACCTGTTCAGGAACCAGGACAGGACTTCGTCACTGGCAAAGACACAAACACACAGACGCACTTGGCTGAAGACACATCCGCTTGAACAATTAAAATTAAAAAGAATATTCCAATTCGAAGATGTGAAAGCCCAGTTATTTTGTGGTTAATTTGGAAACAAGATTTAGGTGGTTTCCTCAAAACCATGCTCTACTTCAATACATACCTGTGAACAAGAAGAGATATCTTTAAAATTCTTTTCAAGCACAACTGATTTAGTGTCTGGACTGATGAGATTAACCTCAAACCGTCCAACCTTAAAAATAAAACATTCCAATTAATTTCAACTCACAAGGACTTAACATCTTACTTTACAATTAAATATTCAACTAATAATATATTCAAATGTTATATCCAGATATACATATTCACATGTGCTGCATTGCCCAATCCAACCAATATTTCAACTCGAAATATCAGCTGCCTCACACTTCTTCCTTTTGTCTAAAAAAAATCATAAAAATTACGTTGGTCTTTATTTACAAGATACAAGAAACCTTTTTTTCCATATAAAAAGTGATTCTCTTTTCAAAAAAATGCAACCTTTCCTTACTTTGTGATTTCTAAAACTACCAATTATTTCACTATAATTTATAATCATACTTTCTCCCAAATGGTCATCAAAAAGGTACACATGGGCGGGCAAAAGTAGGTTAAATTACCAGCCATCACTACCTAAAAGATAAATCATAAGGAAGGATACAAAATAATAACATGAAGAAGACAAATAACAGAAAACATACAATAATTAATAAATAATATAATAATAAACTTGTGTTTCATGTACTCACCACTGTGAACCTACTTTGGCTCACCCCCGTATTTGCCATCAGGCAGATAATTTTTTTTAATTTTAAGTAAACCACCATTCAGAAAAATTAACAAACAGCAAGGACTGTGGCTTGCTAAGAAAAAGAATAAATCTGATGGTCCAAAGAAGAAGGAAAACAGTTAACACATCACCAAAGACGAGATGTTAGACATTTTATATGCCTAGAGTTATTTTTTAAAAAAACTAAAGAACTCGTGAACTTCTGATAAAGCAAATATTACACACAGGGGCAGTTTACCAAGGTGTGGAATTTTCTTCTCCCGGGTTTTTACAACAGGATAGAAGGACAGTCCGTCATTCTTCCAGCCCCGCCTCCCCGCCCCCGCCAAGGAAACTCCAATCCTACAAACTCAGGATTAGAGGAACTCTGCAGTGCTCTGTAACAAATTAAGCTCTTTTGAGTAGAACTTATTTTCTATACCCTGCACAACTTCAAAAACCGTTTATACTTAAGACGTTTTACACCTAGAGTAATATAGCTGCACCAAATTATTTTAATTCCCAACCCAGTTAATTACCAGGCCTGTAGTGGTTCTTTAACATTCTCTTTTGTGTGCAATCTCATCTGAAAATAAACCTGTGAGCCTCTGAACTTTTTTTTCTCTAAAATCTTTCTCTCTCCTCCATGCCTAATCACACTCCCCAGTCACATCTCTACATCCTCTATAAAACTGGCTTTCTGCAGTTGTTTAAAAACCAGCAGCGACACTTATGGAAGAACCACCTAGGCAAACTGCTTGGTGGTATTAAGAGGAGTCAATCTTCTTACTCCTTCCACCAGCTTTCCAGGAGGCTCCTCTCCCTTCTCTCTCCATCTCTCCCTGCCCTGCTCCCTCATTTCTTACAAGCCACAGTCCACCTCCGCCTTTCGGCCCCCCTCTCCCTCCCTCTGCTCCTCCTCCTCCAGCCTGGTCTGCTTCCCGGGGAGAGAGCACTAAAGCTGGGTAAGCGCAGAGGGAGGAAATGGGAGGAGCCCGGCGCCGGCTGCTGCGCTCTGGCGGCGCAGGAGGGGAAGGCCCAGGGCGCGCGCCAGGGCAGCACCTGAAACAGCATGGTCCTGTTCTTCTCCGAGTCCGAGGGCTGGACGTGACTGGGCGCGCTGGCGTGCCTCCTGCGCAGCTGTGGTTTTTGGCTGTTCTCGTGGACTTTCCTTTGCAGGACTCCCGTGACGCTGCTGCACCGAGACCGGAACTCCTGCTGTTCATCAAAGCCAGAATCTTCCAAAATTCGCTCAGGGAAGCAAGATCGGGAGCTGGACAGCGCCGGCTGGCTGGCCAGGGCTGGTAAGGCAGGGTGGGTGTGGGTGTCGCCATCCTCTTCCTCCAACAGAATGTCTGAGGGCGAACTGGGCCCTTCGACTTCGAAGATGACCCGGTCACTGCCGGCCTCGGGCCCGCGCGGCTCGCCCTGGATCTTCAGGCGCTGCTGCTCGTGCAGGCTGAACTGTTCCATGCAGTCGTCGATGAGGCTGGACGGCGCCTTCTTGTGGGTCACGGTCACCTTCCCGCAGTACAGGACCTCGAACTTCTGCGAGTTGTAGAAGGCGTCCTCATTGTCTTTGCTGGGTTTGGCATCCTCTTGCATGGCAGCTTTAGACAACTGCCGTATGCTGCTGATCACCTCAGGGACCTACAGGAAATAATTAAAAATACTTATTTCGGTTGACTCTTTAGTAATAGGATATGTTGACCCAGACCTGTTATTATCACACAGAATGCATTCTCTCACTAAATGATAAAATGCGGAAGGCAACTGTCAGACCCTATATGAGAAAAGAAATTTAAATTACACTATCAGACATAAATGCCCTAAAAGATTGACATTTAATGATATCAGTATTATACATTCCCATTTTAAATATATGCATTTCCCAAAAACAAAACCATGAGATGATATAGGCCACTACTAACCTTTAATAAATAAGAGTATATCCTTTCAGTACTTTTAAAAGTTATGATGAAGGGCATCAAAAGTTAAAATGAAGGGAAAAGATAAATTTTTTTAAAGTGTAATGACTGAAGATACATAAATGAATGAACAAGTGTTATTATGAGCCTCAGCTGAAAGGAACCAAAGTTTCAACAAAGAGCATAAAATAAACTTTCCAGAGGGATAGATGAAAATCCAGACACCCTTCATCAGCATTAGCCATCAGGGAAAATACAAATTTAAACCATAGTAAAATAACATTACACATCTATTAGAGTGGCTAACATCGAAAAGACCAAGAGCCCACTGGGATGTGGAGCAACCTGAACTTGCATACATTGTATTCAGAAATGTACAACCCCCTTCAGAAAACTGTTCAGCAGTTTCTCAGGAGTTAAGCACAGGCTTAACTCAGGACCCAACCATGGCACTGCTAAGATTTAGCCAAAGCCCTAAAAACATAAGCCCACACAAAACCTTGTATATGAATATTCATAGAAGCCTTGGTCAAAATAGCCCCAGACTGGAAACAACCCAAATGTTCATTAACTAGTAATAATCCCTAATCATCAGGGAAATGCAAATCAAAACCACATTGAGACATCACCTCACACCTGTTTAGAATGATATCATCAAAATAGAAGCCGTAAGTGCTGGTGAGGATGAGCAGAACAAGGGAACCCTTGTGCACTGCTGGTGGGAATGTAAATTGCTACAGTCACTATGGAAAACAGTCTGGAGGTTCCTCAAAATATTAAACAAAGAACTACCATATGACCCAGCAATTCTATTTCCGGGTATATGTACAAAGGAAACAGAATCACTATCCCGAAAAGCTGTCTGCACCCCCTCGTTCACTGCAGCATTATTCACGATAGCCAAAACACGGAAACAACCTAAGTGCCCACCAATAGATGAGCGGATAAAGAAAATGGGAGATACATGTGCACACAAACACAAAGGAATATTATGTAGCCAAAAAAAAAAAAGGAAATCCTGCCATTGGGGATAACATGCATGAACCCTGAGGGCATTTTGCTAAGTAAGTCAGACAAAGACAGACAAATACTATGTGGTCTCACTTATATGTGGAATCTAAAAATAAAAATTAAAAAAACAGGCTCATAGAAACAGTGGAGGGAATGGGTGAAAGGGTTGAAGGTACAAACTTCTAGTTACAAGACAAATAAGTTCTGGGGGTGTAATATACTTATTACTAGACTTATTGTGGTAATCATTTCACAGTGCATCCAGGTATCCAATTATTATGTTGTATACCCTAAACTAATACAATGTCATATGTCAATTATATCTCAATTATACTGAAGAAAAAAGTGAATGGATAAACAAAATGTGGTACATTCACACAGTGGAAAACTACCCATCATCTCTCATCTGGTTTACAGCAATAACCTTGCAACTGGTGTTCCTTGGCCCCTTCAATCTATTCTCAAAGGTCAAAAGGATCCTTTTGAAACTTGTCATGTTACTCCCCTGCAAATCCTCCAAGCTCCCCATTTCATAAAGGGTGAAAGACAAGATCCTTACAATGTCCTACAGGGCCCTTGCCATCTGCATATGACAGACACGTAAATTAAATGTGCACTGTGGCTACCCATCCCCCATGTTGTCTTTAGAGAGTCAGCCTGGCTTTCCATCTTTCCAACCCCACCTCATTAGCTCTGACCTTATTCCTAGGTAACACTCCGTCTCACTCACTCTGCTCCGGCCACACCAGTCTCCTAGTTTTCCCCTGAACACACTGGGCACACTCTTCTTGCAGGGTCTCTGACCTCCATGCTGCTCCCCCAGGTAACTGCAAGGCTCACTCCCTCACCTCATTTAAATCCATGGGCTAGTATCACCTGTGAGGCAGCACCATCCCCCACCACAATACACACACACGCGCACACACAGCCAGCATTGCCCTGGACTTTTTCCCTGCTTAAGTACTCTGCATAGCACTTACCAGTAACATTCTGTATAACTTACTTGCTAAAATGTAAGCTCTAGGAGACTGGTAATTTCTGCTTCTTTTTTTCCTTCCTCCCTCCCTCCCTCCCTCCGTTCCTTCCTTCCTCCATTTTTTCACTTTTTCCTTGTTGTATCTGCAGAGCCTGGAATAATTCCTGGTACACAGCAGACCCTCAATATGTGTACTAACATAAAAAACTGTTTCGGTAATTTTTATCTTTGGAGAAAGAGGAAAGCATCTTATCTACAGTGTTGCTTCACCGTCAGACACAATATGGTGTACCTTCCAATCTTCTGGCACCAACTCTAAATCCAGAATTGCTTCTTTTTCATGTGATTACTTGAGAAGAATTCAGAGAATATATTGTGAGAGAATTCACAATTTAAAAATCACTAAAATTTCAGCTGGCTGTAGATGTGGGAATTCTTTCCACACGTGTGTAAACACGCAGTCTGGGAATCACGCATGTCAGAGCACGGCTCCGCGTGAGGAAAAATCATTCCCATGTGGGCAAGTGTGGATCATGTCAGTAGAAAAGGAATTCTCTAATGGGAATTTGGCAAAAATGTTTCTTAAAAAATTCTCTCACTTGCTGAGTCTCTTCCTC
The DNA here is from genome assembly GCA_004026765.1 of Micronycteris hirsuta. Lineage (NCBI taxonomy): Eukaryota > Metazoa > Chordata > Mammalia > Chiroptera > Phyllostomidae > Micronycteris > Micronycteris hirsuta. The sequence goes on from PVJI01010038.1 coordinate 43,826, forward strand.
CCAAAGTCAGGAAGCTTAAGTTAATGAATCACTGCCTCAATGTTCTATGGTCCTAAAAGTTAACAGCCCTAGCTAGCTTACCCTCAATTTACTTGTCTCCTGTTTAATGTATACCCTGGTCCTGTCTGCCACCAGACCTGAATTTACATCCTAATACTCTGTTAATGAGTAAACCTACCCCTGTTCTGCATAAGCCCATGAATAATCAATCCAATGTAAATATGTCCTAAAGCTTCTAATAAAAACCCCGGCTAAGCTAGGCACGAGGCCTTTTTCCAAGATGGAGGAAAAGACCCGTGGCTGCCGGATTCTATTCTCAAAGCGTGTTTCTGGGTGAGTTTGATTCACGCGTCAGGGTACGGTTCCCCAAGGATTTCGCTGGGACAAAATCCCAGCGTCAGGCTGTTGTATTTCCTGGGACTCAGCCTGAACACTTGACATGACTCAGAAAAAAAGTCAGGTGTTTTGTCCTAAAGCATGACAGTCACCCTTAGCTCTCTGACAGTTTCCTTTTTACTATTATTTTTTCACGCTAGAGAGGGAATATGGGAGAGAGAAAGGAACATTGCTTGGTTCCTTAGCTCTCTGACATTTTCTTTCTTTTTATTCCAGAGAGAGAAGGGAGAAGAGGGTAGGGAGGGAATGAGAGAGAGATCTATACAAGAGAAACATCAATCAGTTGCCACCCACACACTCCCCAACTGGGGACTGACCCCACAATCCAGGAAAGTGCCCTAACCATGAATCGAACCTGCGACCTTTTGGTTTAGGGTGCAACATTCCAACCAACCAAGCCACACCAGAAAGGGTTCTGATGTTTTCTTTTTACTTTTGTACCTGACAAGGTTCAAAGCTGTGGAGTGAGCTAGCTGACGTTAAACCCTGCTGAAGGTAAGATAATTCTAGTCCATTGGGCAAAGCCCTAAGATAGAGTGGTCTCTCCCCTCTCAAAAACCATATTTTTATTAAATACTTTCCACCTGATTTTGCAACCCAAATGCTCCTAAATTTCCAAACATGTCTCTGTAAAAGCATGGAATCAGAAATATTATCGGTAGGATATTTTTGGACCTAAAGAATCTTTATCTTGTTACAAATATTTAAATTATTTTGGTGGGGTATTAAAGTCATATTGTATCCCACCATTGAAAAGGCAAATAAAGTCAACTCAACCTCAGTTGTGTCACTTACTCTGTACTGATGTTTGTACATTTTCTCTTCCATTATATTGAGAGCTCTTACATGAATGACTGATCAGTGGCTGAATTTCTATGGTGTCACAGGACACCTCCCTGTGACCACAGGGGTAAAGGCCCAACACCTAAATGTATTGAGTAATTCCGTTAATGATCCAGCTTATCTTGGGTTGGTCAAAATTTCATTTGTTTTTTTCTATAAGATGGCTCTTTTAGTGCTTAGTTCTTTAACTTCACTTGAAACAATTTTGTTAGATTGTATTGTGACAGCTGTCATATCAGCATGCATTTAAAAAAAGTATCAAAATTGATCAATTTCTGTGCAGCCATTTTAATATTGAAGATAGAAGAAAATACACATTTTCAGCGTATTATGCTTTATTATTTCAAGAAAGGTATAAACACAACTGAAATGCAAAAAAAGATCTGTGCAGTGTATGGAGAAGGTGCTGTGACTGATTGAACCCGTCAAAAGTGGTTTGCAATGTCTCATGCTGGAGACTTCTTACTGGTCAAGTGGACCAGTTAAAGTTGATAGTGATCAAATAAAGACATTAACTGAGAGCAATCAACATTATACCATGGGGGAGATAGCCAACATACTCAGAATATTCAAATCAATAAAGTTATTGGTAAAAATGAAAAATGTGTCTTTTACAGAAAAAACTAAATGAACTTTTTGGCCAACCCAATTCAAGCAAAGTTCATCATCTGAGTAATTTAACCTTCCCGCTATTTGAGTTGTTAACTACACTGCGACACACAAATTCTAGTTACATAACCAGCCACAGCTTTGGCGGCCCGGGCTGCAGAGACTCAAACTGCGAGGCTATCTAACAACGGTCAGCTCTGCTTTTGTTGTTACGTGGAAGACACGAGTGAAAGTTATCATTATACAGCCCCTGCCTACACACTCAGAGCCCACAGCAGAAGGGTCACACGGATAAAAACAGTAAAATACCCATAGTGACGACATGAGTTATCAGAGAACCATGAAAACCTTGTATTGAAGAATTTATTCCAAGGAGCAATCAGAAGTAGACGAGAAATGAAATCTCTACCCAGTACATGCACATACAAATGATATATTGGGAAAGCAGTATTGCCCCATAGGACGGTGTTAACTGAATTTATTTATTTATTTATTTATTTATTTATTTATTTATTTATTTATAGTTGACTTCTTGTATGTATTGTGCCTTTCAAAATCTCTCGTTTTTTTCCATACCACTATACCGTAAGCTTTGAAGTGAAAGAATGAGTTAGGGTGATTCCGAATCATACTTAAAACTCTTCCTATGACCACTGGGAAGTGTTCTGTGCCCTGAAGATACTGAGTGACCGCTGTCAGCAAACAGGCATATAAACAGCAGTGAACAACTGCCCAGAGCCCTGACACAAGTTCTCAGGGACTGAGAGAGGTTTATTAAATTCCTATTAATAATTCAAGAGACCTGATAGTCCCCCAAATAGAGAGCACGGCTTTCCACTCTGCTCAGTGCTTATCCTAACTGGGAAGCCAATGTGTGTGTCAGGAACGTCTCCAGATGCCACGGAGCACCTCACGCTGCACACCCGTGCTGCTTGCTCTGGTTACCCGTACTCTACATACGAAAAACACCGTGGCTCAGAATCTGCCTACATCCCACAGAGCCCGATGAGGACTTAGTGCCAATTCAAGGCAAGGTTTTTATCTGTGGCAGCACGTAATCTTTAACATAAAACAATAATAATGACCAAAAAATCTACCAAACTAGAGATTGAAAGGATAAGGTCTGGCCTAATTCAAATTTCTGTGGGTGAACTTATTCATCTCCATTGACACAATAATCAATTCAAGAAACAATAAAATGAACAGGGCTTTTTTCAAATGCCTCATGATTATTTAGAAAAAGCACAGTACCACCTTTAGATAGTATTTCGTCGTTACACTTTAGTAATCTCACAAAAAGAATTTAGATTCAAGCCCTGGCTGGTGTAGCTCAGTGGATTGAGCGCGGGCTGGGAACCAAAGAGTCCTGGTTCGATTCCCAGTCAGGGCACATGCCTGGGTTGCAGGCCAGGTCCCCAGTGAGGGCCATGTGAGAGGCAACTATACATTGCTGTTTCTCTCCCTCTCTGTCTCCCTCCCTTCCCCTCTCTCTAAAAATAAATAAATAAAATCTTTAAAAAAAAAAGAATTTAGATTCAACTCTCAAATATTCAGACACTAAAGCAATTCTTCACTCTAGATTAAAAGAAACTTCCCACTAAATCCCTGAACGTCACGCTGTTATTTCTCATTAAGTATCATAATTACTTATCATACTTCAAGCAATCCAGTGGTACTGTAGAAATTACATTTTGCCTGATAAAGAAACAAACTCTACAACTAAAACACAAGAATGTTTAAACAATCAAACACTGGATAAAAATCTAATTAAAAGCACAAAGCAAAGATACCTTCGCTCAGGAAGTCAGGGAAAGTTGTTCTCCATGAGCACTGGATAAATCAAACCGATGTAACCCTCAGTATTAGCCTTCTGTCGCACTTACGAAGTTTTCTTGTTAAGTAAGGCAGCAGTAATTTCACTGCATTTATTGAAAGTCCACATTATCGCTATGCAGCCAATTATAAAACCTTCCAGGAAAAACCGTTATTGCTTCAAAAGTAAAGTATTTCCTGACTCTGCAATCAGGAAACACCCTGATTGTTCGGGAGTGAAGCCACAGAAGCTTTAGCTTTCTTTAAAAAGAACATTTTAAATTGGATAACCATTGTCTTTCTGACACTATTTAAATAATCGCCGGTGCCCAGTACTCGTTAAACATGAAGAGATTAATCTATGGTACAATGTCTCTTTTCCTCAAAGACTTTATTGATAAAGAGATGAAACTCAGCAAACAATTAAAAATGGATACAAATATGCATGAGAATAAGCTGCTTAAAACATACTTAAAGCAAAAAAAAAAATGGGTAAATCCTTTCACAATTAATTGATATGAGCTTAACCGCTAGAATCCTTATTAATCTTTTTTATAATAATTAGAGTAAACTCAGCAAGATATAGATAAATGCAAAAAAAAAGAAAAAGGAGGGAAAGGTGCAAAAAGAAAGTAACAAAAAACAGGAATATTTAAAACAAACTAAAGAAAACTGCCTAGTGAGAAGAACTAGCAATTTAAACTAGTCTCAATCAGATAGAGACAGTGTGGAAAAGAAATATATTTGCTTTGGAAGTATTAAATGCCTTTGGAGGAAGGGAGATTTTTTAAATATATTTTACCGATTATGCTATTCCTGTTGTCCCAATTTTCCCCCTTTACCCTCCTCTACCTGGCACATCCATTCCGTCTGGCTAAGCCCTCTTTAGTTCATGCCCACGGCTCATGCACATACGTTCTTTGGCTGCTCCATTTCCTATACCGTTCTTAACAGCCCCCTATCTATTCCATACCTACCAATTTGTCCTTCTTTAAAAAGGTGCATTTCTCCTGCACCTTTTCCTCCATTCTTCCCTCTTCCCCTCCCAACTGATAACCCTCCAAATGATCTGATTCTATTTCTCTTCTGCTCATTTTAGTTTCTTTTTTTTAGATTCAATTGTTGATAGTCGTGAATTTATTCCCATTTTAATGTTCATAGTTTTGATCTTCTTTTTCTTAAGTCCCTTTAACATTTCATGTAATAATGGCTCGGTCATGATGAACTCCTTTAGCTTTACCTTGTCTGGGAAGCACTTTATCTGCCCTTAGATTCTAAATGATAGCTTTGCTGAATAGAATAATCCAGTTGTAGGTCCTTGCTTTTCATTATTTTGAATATTTCTTGCCAGTCTCTTCTAGCCTGCAAAGTTTTGAGAAATCAGCTATCAGTCCTTTGGGAACTCCTTTGTAGGTAACTATCTGTTTTTCTCTTGCTGCTTTTAAGATTCTCTCTTTACTTTTAACCTTTGGCTTTTTAATTATGATGTGTCTTGGTGTGGTCATCTTTGGGTCCAACTTGTTTGGGATTCTCTGTGCTTCCTGAACTTGTAAGTCTATTTCCTTCACCAAATTAGGGAAGTTTTCTTTCATTATTTTTTTTCAAAGAAGTTTTCAATTTCTTGCTCTTTTTCTTCTCCTTCCAGCACCCTTATCATCTGAATGTTGGTATGTTTGACGATGTCTCAGAGGCTCCTTAGCCTATCTTTGTTTTTTTAAATTCTTTTTTCTTCTTGCTATTCTGACTGAATTTTTTTTCTTCCTTGTATTCCAAATCAATGATTTGATTCTCAACTTCATCCACTCCACTGTTATTCCCTATAAATTTTTCTTTATTTCACTTAGTGTAACCTTTATTTCTGTCTGGGTCTTTTTTATGCTGTTGAAGTACCCAATCAGTTCCTTGAGCATCCTAATATCCAGTGTCTTAAACTCTGCATCTGACAGATGGCTTATCCCCATTTTGTTTAGTTCTATTTCTGGAGTTTTGTGCTGTTCTTTCATTTGGGCCATACTGCTTTGTCTCCTCATTTTGGCAGCCTTCGTGTATTTGTTTCTATGTATTAGGTAGAGCTGCTTTGACTCCCTGTGCTAGTTGTGTGGCCTATTGTAGAAAAGTGCACCTCTAAGTTGGATTGGGTGAAGCCTTAGGTAATCATCAGGGCATGGCAACCCGTGTGAACCAGGTAGATAGATCTGATATGGGTTGCTGCTCTGTGGCTCTGTGTTGGGAAGGGCTCAGAAAAGGGACAATGGCTGCTGCCTGGCCTCTGGAGTTTTGTCCCGGAGGAAGCTGTCCCCCAGCACTCATCCTGATGCTAGGCACTTCAGTTTCTCCCCATATGCCACTGGTGCCCTTCCCAGCTGGTGCTGGAGCCCAGAGGGAGTGAGCCTGCGTAAGTCCTAAGACCATTGTGGGCCCTTTAAGAGGAGATGCCTGAGAATCCTCCAGTTTTTTCTGCTGTCCCAACCTCCACTGGTTTTTACAGTCAGAAGTTATGGGGACATATCTTCCTGGCACTGGAACCCTGGGCTGGGTGGTCTAGTGTCGGGCCGGCGTCCCTCGCTCCTGAAGTATCCCTCCTGATTTTTATCCACCACATGTGGGTGTGTGACTGCCCAGTTCCGTGTCTCCGCGTCTCCACCCCTCCTACCCATCTGGATAAATGTGACTTTATTCCTTGGTTGTCAGACTTTCATACAGCTTGATTTTCTGTTAATTCTGGGGGGTAGTTCTTCTGTAATTTATTTTTAATTTTTGCTGTGGTTGTGCAAGAAGGCAAGCTGTGTTTACCTATGCCTCCATCTTGAAGGGAAGTCCTAGATTTCCTTTCTAATTATGTTTTACTTAAATCATTAGGATCAGCTCAACATTTTGAGAAAAGTCTAATTTTGTCATTTAATGTCATAATTCCGATTTGGTTTTTTAAAATCTCATCTTCAGCTGATGGAAAATGATCAGATGGCACATACACACCATGAAACAGCTCACCCCCGTTAAGGAAACACTAACCATTACCTAAGAACCCGTGAGGTTTTTCCAGTCCCAGTGACTTTGGAAGCGCAGTCTGTTATTTTTAACATGAGTCTGTCTGAACATCTTAATAAGAAATAAAAATGATTTAAAACCATTTTCACTTTTATCCAAAAGTACTTCTGCAATTCTTTGTATTAGTTAAACATATGAATTATTACTGTAAGAAACATTTTATACAGTAAAAAGGGGTCTAATTTTCATTAGATCTAGATCGTAAATCGACTGGAGTGATATGGTGATTTAAAATTACAAAAATATCAAACTAAATGTGCACTATCTTGTTTTACAGATGTGGGAACAAACCATTTAGATCAAAAGTTTAATCAATAAAGAAGAAAATAAGGAGACAAGAAACCATCTGGGACCACAGAGACCGAAGTCCTCTGAGACTTACAGTACTAGGTTTGGAATTCTTGGGCTTGAGCCAAAACAGTTTCCTCTCAGACCAGGCCTTAGTTCTTAGTATTTTCTCTTTTTTTTCTTGCCCTTTATTTTATTTAATGTTAAAAAAATGTTTATTTGCTTTTTAAACAATTCAATGGTTTTTATTTTATTTTTTGCTTGAGAAAATGCATTTTTTATCTTTATTGTATTTTTCCATTACCATTTAGTCCCCTTATTTTCCCCCAGCAATCACCACACTGTTGCCCATGTCCATGTGTCCTTTTTCCTTTTTACTCAATCCCTCCACCCTCTGATGCCCCCTCCCACAGGCTGTGATTCTGCTCTCCATCAGTGAGTCTGTCCCCATTCTCCTTGTTATTTCTTAGATATTTTCAGTCGCTTTGCTACAAACTCATTTTTGGCTCTGTAACTCTCTAACTGCCTCTTTCTTAGTGGCTTCTGAGTTTGTTCAGGCATCAGAGAGAGAGAGAAATTCCTTAAACCTTTCAGCTCAGTTCCCCCCTCCCATTCCATCTCCCTGATCATATCCTTGACACTTCTCCCTGAATACTTCCTTCCCTGGGAGGTATAACCTGTGCCTTTTGGAACACTTCAAATTTGTGAAAGTGGCCATTTTTCAATACAAGAGTAACTTACAGAAAAGAGGTGGGAGTCATGCAATTGGATGAAGAGAATAGAAAACCCTCAGTAACAGCTGAGTTAAGTGTTACAGAAAAGACGGGCACAGGACGGGAGATGACGTAATGAGAAGTGAAATGGTGAAGGAGGGGTGAGAACAGTCCTTTCCAAATTCCCTTTCAAGAGCAAAATCTTTATTTTTAAAGTGGATTAGTCCACAGCGTGGCATATCGGAAAAGGACATAATGTTCAGCTAGAGGTCTTGAGCTTAAAGCCCCATTCCAGCATCTATTATTGTCTACAGAAAAGACACCGTATCCTCTCAGCCTCCGGTTTTTCTTCTGCAAAATGGGAACCACAATGTTTGCTTCAGAGGGAAGCTGGGAAAATTAAATTAAATGTGCAAATGTGCCTGGAACACTGCTGGGACAATGAAAGCATTCATACTGTTCAATTAAATTAAAAAAGTATGTCTGACTTGCATTGTGTAAGGAGATGGAAGAAGTGAAAAGCTGCTGCTAAATAAGAAAACATTGCCTTCATGAAACTTCAATGGTAGCAGAGAGTACATGATAAATAAGTAAAATATAAAGGATTCTAAATAGTGAAAATTACCAAGGAGAAAAATAATGCAGGGAAGGGAGAAAGAAAATTTGGAGGGGGTGGCAGGAGATTTGCAATTTTAGAGAAAGGACTTTCTCTAAACCATTTCTAAACCATTACCATTTACCATTTAGTCTAAAATATTTGAGTAAAAACTTCTATTGAGCAAGAAGGTGAGCCCTACAGGTATGTGGGGGAGGAACTTTCTGGACAAACAGAACATCAAGTACCAAGGCCTTGAAGCAAAACATTGCCTGGCACGTTGAGGGAACATAAAGGAGCCAGCATGACTGAACATGAGTGAGTGGGAGGAGATCATCCCAGAGTCCATTGTGGGACAGGGGGCATCTAAATCATGCAGGACTTTGGTTTTTAGTCTCAGTGAGACAGAAAGCCAAGGTCAGGCGCTGAGTTATGTGTTTAAAGAATCCTTGGGCAGTTGTGTGGTTGACTAGCCGGCCAGGGCACTGGGGCAGGAGCCTGCTGCACCCATCCAGAGCGAGACAATGGTGGTTCACAAAGGCTCAAAAGCAAGAAAGTGGTAAGAAGCACTGGATGGTGGGTGCAGTGGAAAGTGGTATGAAGGCATCTGGATACAATTTTAAAAGCACAGTCAAGATGATCTGTTGATATATTTATGTAATGCAGTGTGTGAGAGAGGAGAGGAGGAATGGGTGAACTTTACGGGTTTTGGCCAGAGGAACTAGGAAAGTGGAGCTGAAGTAAAACAGGTGAGGGAAGTGTGTGGCTTAAAGGAGCAGGAGCTTAGTTTGGGACACGTTCCTTTTGAGAAGCTGTTCTGTTTCTTCCAGGGGAGATGACAGTAGGCAGCTGAAGATATGTATCTAGAGTTCAGCTGAGCGAACAGAACTGAGAAAGGAAAATTGGAAGGTATTAGCACATAGATGAGATTTAAAGCCACGAGATAAGATGATTTCATCAAGAGAGTGAATATAGAAGACACAGTGAGCAGGAGGGAGCAGGGCTAGGCATAGGAAGAGAGACAGAGAGAGAGAGCATGGAGAGAAATATCTCTAAGGAACCAACTCCTGAGGCACACAATGTTTATAGCTTGGGAGATGGAGAGATATGAGCAAAGGAAAATACAGCAAAAGCCAGGGGTAAAATCAGGTGAGACTGGTATCCTGAAGCCAAGTAAGAAGGTTTCCAAGAAGGAGTAACTAATGAAAATCAAGTCATAGGTGACTCTGACAAGAAGATTTTGATGGGGACTAGGGGCAAAAGCCTTCCTGGAGGGAGTTCAAAAGAAAGTTTCAGGAACGAAATGCAAAACTACGCAGACAATCTATCAGGGCAGTAGCCGGGGGTACAGTGAGTCAGAAAAGGGTTCTCTTATAAATGGAGGAAATGGCTGCTTCCAATAGGGAATATTCGATAATGAAAGGGATGCTGACGATCTAAAGCAAGAGGGTCGAATTGCTGGCCATGACCTTCAGTAGCCAAGAGGGGACGGGATCTAGGACTGAATAGAAGAGTTTGAACTGACCTGCAGCAAGGACAGTTATCTCAAAGGGAAAGGCAGAATCTTAAGGCTTTAATTTCCTCAGAAAGCATGACCATCAGCTGAGGATGTATAAAAAGATCAGAGTATTAAACACTGAACATTTAATTTGATTCAGTGCTGACCATAGGCAAAACTGTGGGGTAAAGTTATCTTTAGAATCCTAGGGCTACCTTTCTGTGCTCTACTGACGTCAAAATGTGACCCCTACAACCCCTTCAGCAGGAAATGTGCATTTTAATCTAAGATTTAATTTGAGAGCTCAAGAATCAGATGAAACTCAGGAATCAGCCAATAATTAGAAGGGAGATTTTGTATCCTGGAATAAAACCATGTATGTAAACTGCTTTCTCTGACTACAATGAGATTGGGAACTATCTTATATAAGTAATATTTGTATAAGGAACAAATTTTGGAAACAAGATTGCATGTAGTTAGGCAAAAAAAAAAGTTCAGTACCTTATGAAAATAAAAATGGCATAGTATGATTATAAAGTATTTGTGCCACTTGTGAAAAATAATTCTATATTTCTTTCATTGGTTATGGGTATTCATATAGACATGATAAAAAAGTAAAATAAGGAAACTCAGTAACATGAGAAAAATCAAACTTCTTATATAAATGTAATCAAGAAAGTTAAATCTCCCATTTTCTCACCATAATTACAGAAAAGGGGGCATCTAAGAAACACCCTAAAAAATTGTTATTTATTTACGTATGCTGGCACTACAAGACTCACAGTTTCAACTGAAGCATAACCCTTTACCCAGCCGTAAAGGGTGAGATCAGCCTACTATCTGTTTATTCAACTGAATGCCTTCTTTTCATCAAATTAGTTCTGTTATTTTCTTCATGCTCACAATCTTAAAAGTATATAGTTCAAAAATCAATAATCCTATAGCTAAGCTTACTAAGAAGAAAACAAATTACTAATATCAAAAATGAAAAGGGGACATCACTACAGATCCCACAGAAATTAAAAGGATAATTAAAGAATACTATGAACCACTCCATGCCCAGAAACTTGATATCCTAAATGTAATAGACCAATCCCTTAAATGGCATAATTTGCCAAAAACTCACACTAGAAGAAACAGATGATCTGAATAGGCCTATATCTAGTAAAGAAATTGAGTCAATGATTAATAATCTTCCAAAACAGAAAGCACTAGGCCCACATGCATTTGCTGGTAAATTTCATAAAACATTTTAGGAAGAACTTATACCAATTCTCTATAATCGCTTAGAGTAAAAAAGCAGAGAAAAAAATTATATACACCAATAACTTCCATGAACATAGGTACCAAAACTCTTGAAATATTAGCAAATTGAATCCAGAAAAGCATAAAAAGAATTATACGCCAAGACCAAGTGGGATTTATCTGAGATACGCAAGGCTGGTTCAACATCTGAAAATCAATAAATGTAACCCATCATACCAACAGACAAAAAAAAAAAAAAAAAAATTACAGGACCTATCGATAAATGCAGAAAAAACATTTGACAAAATTCAATACCTATTCATTATAAAAACTCTCAGCAAACTGAGCATAGAGGGAAACTTCCTCAACTTCATAAAGGTTATCTACAAAAAAGCTAGAGCTAACATTCCACTTCCCAGTGAGAAATTCAAAGCTTTCGCACGAAGACCCTGTACAAGGCAAGGATCAAGGCACCCAGTAAGGTCACCTCTCCATTCCAGCATCACACTGGAAGTCCTTGCGAACGCAGGGCAAGAGAAGAAAACAAAAGGCATGGAGATTGGAAAGGAAAGAACAAAACTTTTTTCTCAGGTGACATAATCATCTATGTAAAAAATCTGAACGAATAAACAAAATAAACCCCTGGAACTAACAAACGATTAGAGCAAGGTTGCCAGATACAGAGTTGACATACAAAACTAAACTGCTTTGCTACTTGCCAGCAATAAACAAGAGGACTTTGCAATTGAAAACACAATACCATTTACATTAACACCCCCCAAATAAAATACTTAGGTATTAAATCTAAGCAGTTATATACAAGACCTATCTGAGGAAAACTACAAAACTGTTGTGAACATAATCCAAGAAAAACTACATTAATGGAGAGACAGTCCATGTTTATGCTTAGGAAGACTCAATATTGTCCAGATGTCAATTCTTCCCAACTCAATCTACAGATTCAGTGTAATTCCAATCAAAATCCCCAGTGTGTTATTTTATGGATATTGGCAAACTGATTTGAGAGGCAAACAACGCAGAAAAACCAACATAGTCCTGAAGGAGAAGAGCAAAGTCGGAGGACTGACACCACGTGACTTCAGGGTTTACTGGGAAGCTACAGTAATGAAGACAGTGTGGTACTGGCGAAAGAAGAGACAAATAGATCAGTGAACAAGAAGAGGCACCCCGAACAAGGCCCACCTAAATATAGTCAACTAGTCTCTGACAAAGTAGCAAAGACAATGCAATGGAACAAAACAGTCTCTTCAACAAATGGTGCAGGAACAACTGGACGTCCACATGCAAAAATAACGAATCTAGACACAGGCCTGACACCCTTTAAAAAATGAACTCAAAATGGGTTACATACCTATATGTAAAATGCAAAAATATAAAACTCCAGAAAAAAACCCTAGATGACCTTGGATACAATGCCAAAGCACAATCCATTAAAGAAATCATTGATAAGTGGACCTCATTAAAATTTAAAACTTCTGTTCTGCAAAAGACAGTATCAAGGGAATTGACGATAAGGTACATAATAAGAGAAAATAGGTGCCAAGCACACTTCTGCGAAAGGACTATTATACAAAATATATACAGAACTCTCAAAACTCAACAATAAGAAAACAAACAACCTGATTAAAAAATGGATATAAGACCTTAGCAGACACCTCACCAAAGAAGATATACGGATGGCTAATAAGCATATGAAAAGATGCTCCACATCATTATGTCGTCAGAGAAATGCAAATTAAAACAATGAGATACCCAACACCTATTAGAATGGCCGAAACCTACAACACTGGCAACACCAAATACTGGTGACGATGTGGAGCAAGAGGGACTTTCACGCAGTACTGATGAGAATGCAAACTGATACAGCCATTTTCAAAGGTAGTTATAGAACTAAAAATACTGGTTTCTCACAAAATTAAACATACTCTTACCATTTGATATAGCAATTCACGCACCTGGGTATTTACTCAAAAAACTTATATCCACACAAAAACCTGCATATAAATGTTTACAGAATATTTATGCAGAATTTCCAAAACTTGGAAGCAAACAAGATGTCCTTCAGTACATAAATGGATAAATAAACTGTGGTACAACCATATAGAGGAACATTATTCACCACCAAAAAGAAATGCGCTATCAAGCCATGAAAAAACATAGGGGGACCTTAAATGCATATTAATAAGTGAAAGAAGCCAATCTGAAAAGGCTTTGCATGATTCCAACTATATAAATTCTGGAAAAGGCAAATTGTGGAGATAGTAAAAAGGAGTGGGGAGTTGACTAGGAAGAATGCAGAAAATTTTAAGGCAGTGAAAATACTATGTATAATATTATAATAATATCATTATACATTTGTCCAAGCCCAAAGAATGTACAAAATCAAGAGTGAATCCTAAGGTAAACTATTTACTTTGGGTGATCAGGATGTGTCAATGTAGGTTCACCCTTGGCAACAAATGCACAATACTTGTCAGTCACACTAACAATGGGGAAGGCTATGGAGGTGCAGAGGCAGAGATATACGGGAAATCTCTGTGCCTTCCTCTTACTTTTGTTATGAATCCTAAACTGCTCTTTAAAAAGTCTTTACCTTTCAATTTGATGTAGTAAGTGGAACCTAATCAACAGAACAACCAAGCGAGCAAAACAGAACCAGAGACATGGAAATAAAGAACAAACTAACAGTGACCAGAGGGGCCGGGGGAGGGAGATAATGAAGAAAAGAAGGGGAAGAGTCAAGTGAAGGAACATGTATGAAGGAGCCATGGACAAAGACTATGGGGGTGGGGGAGGGGAACGGGGATTAAAAGTGGAAGGTGGCGGTGGGTAGGGCAGGCGAGAGTAATGGGGGAAATGGGAACAAATGTAATTGAACGACAATAAAAATTTAAATAAATAAATAATTTTAAAAATCTTTACCCCCCAAAATTTCAATACATTTGTATTTACTCAAAGGAACACTAGAGGGAGCTTTTCCACATGAACTAGTTTACCTAAGCAAAAAAAAAAAAAAAAAAAAAAAAAGCCTTCTTACAATACTAAAACAATGCTACTGTTTATAAAATATCATTATTGCTCTCCCATCTCAGGCTTATAAAATTAATCACTGGCAAGTAAATTAACTGCCATGTTAACTGATTAGACAAGTTTGGCAATAAAATTATTAAGTTAATAAAAGTTACACTGAAAAAATTAGAGAGTATCAAAATAAATCAGCACTTGATGGCATTTAATCTGTTAGATATTTGCATAGAGGACATAATAAATCTAATAAGAATATAAGTCTTGGTTCTTTTATTGTGATCCATAAAAGTATAAAGTCATCTGAACAAACTGCTAAATCTGAACACTTAATAAGCAGTTTTAACTTGTGAAATGTCTGGACTCACGCGGGAAGCAGTAGTTAGGCAAGCCTAGCTGTTACATGGACTGGCCCTTTGGCAAAAAGGCAAGGGAACAAGGGTTAAGCCCAGAGGGCCCTGGATAAGACAAGCTTTGGCTGGGATCCGTGGATGGAGCTGTAATATTATCGGGAAGCAAAAAACACCGTGGATTTCCCAGAAACCTATTTCCGTCCTGGCTTTCTGTATTACTGCAGATATTCATACCACAACAGATTTTTCACCTTGCAAATGGAAATAACACAACACTCCTGAGCTTCTGTTCAGAGACATCAAGTTTCTTGTACAAATTGTCATTACCCACTAAATATGTGGATGTCTCCCTTCTCCTAAGAAGAAAAGTCCTAACTGCCTGCTACCCAAGGGCAGAGAGGAAAACGTACGTTCACCTCTCTCCAAAATTCGGCTGGAAGGAAAGGCAATGGCAAGCAACCAGATGCCTCATCTCTGACCTGGACCTGCCCTTTCCGCGGGCGAAGGCAAAGCACTGCCTCCACATTGTGACTATTCACACCAGAATCCTCTATATCCAGCCCTCCCAGCAGAATCGACTCTCTGCAAATAAAGTTAAGTCATCATGGAGTGTGCCTGATACAGTTGCTCCTGGTGAAATAAAAAATTAATACAATGAAACCTTGCAGCAAGACCTGCCTTTCTGGCCCTCACTCCTCCTTCCTGTTTGCAACCAGGATAAACGTTACCTAGGAAAGTTTCTGCTCAGAAAAGTCTTTGTTTAGAGCTGATACTGGCTGTTTAAAGATTTTCTTCCTTGTTCATTGAGTATCAAAGACTCGCCCCTCCTCCCCTTGTCTTATGCGGTCTGGCTAAATGATACCAAGGAAAGCTTATGATGATTTACATGACTCAAACAACCCATTTTCCTGTCATCTTTAATTGCAGGAAACAATGAAAAGCTTTAGCCTTTCAGAGTCTTGGAGAAAGACTATATTTGTTCTATGCACTCCCCAGATATCTGACTTGTAACCGCATTAATGAATGTAGTATTTCCAAAGCAATAAACCTCTACCTCTGTAATGTCACCATATTGCTTGAAAGTCACCTGGGAGAGTGCCTAGAACTAGAGGAATTCCTAGCAGCAGCAGAAGCTAAGAATGCAGTCCTAACTCTGAATAGGCACATACCTAGTTAAAAATTCTATGCTACAGGAGGGAGAACAGACATGAGGAACAACTTGCATTCCTGACATAACTGTCAATGACTCATCAGAAAGAAAGGCATCAGTCAGAGCTCTTCAACAAAGAAAAGCTGGGGGAGATATGTCAGAGTATTGAAATCATGGAATGGTTCTTTAAAAAAAGGACTCATGTCAATGCTGCAGAAACATGTACTTAATAAAGATAAGACTGGACAAGGTGTAACCCCCCCAAAAAAACTTATGAACAACTTTCATGGGCCTATAGTTTCTCATTCAAAGATAATAAGCACTTCTGATCGTAATACAGTTAGCTAAATCAACACTCATCACTGAAATTTGATAAAAATATTTAATTTAGAGAGATTAAATATTTTTTTCTAAACAGAACTATGTTGGTTTGGTGGTCCCTAAGTCAATTTGTACATTTCTATAGAGAGAGCAATGGGCAACAACCCACAAATAACCACCTAATACTTATTATGAGCTGTAATGTGCACCTCCACGTAGTATTCTGGTGCAGTCACAAAGCAATGAGACTAGTTAATAAGTATAATAAATACATTTTAACTATGTTTTATCTTGGGAACTATAGATTCAATTCATTCCAGTAGGCCTGGCACAGGGAACACGATCACCTTTTAAACCAGCATTTACCTTATAACAAGAATTTATGGAGCAGCTGAGAGCTAACTGTGCTGTCTGTGACTTTCGTGTGGTACGCACATCCCTGTCTTCACCAACGGTAACACTAGGCGTGATGTACATGTTTCTGTCGTAAAATGTGCACGTCATACCTTCAGTGCCACACAGCAGGGCCCCCTGTTCCTAGTCAACTGCTGGACAAATACCAAAAATTATTTGCACCATGAAGAACCTTCAACCCCAAATGGAGTGAGGCAGTTCAAAGTCAGATATGGCCCCTTATTACTTCCACCATGTTCAGAGCCTGATGAGAGCTGAGCAGGAGTAACTGCCGTGGCCACCCGCTTGCTTCTGCAGACTGTTCCCAGAAGCATGGGAGAGGGGCAAAGACGTCCAAATCCCTGGTTGATTCTTTACTGTCACCACGCTTGTTTCTAGAAGAAAATGTCTCAGCAATTCTTTTTGCGTCTTTAATATACATTTTTTACTTTTGTATATTGATTTTTTCATTAAATTTATTGGAGTGACATTGGTTAATAAGATTATATAGGTTTTCAAGTGTAGATTTCTATGATACATCATCTGTATATTGTATTGTGAACCCGCCACCCAAAGTCAAATCTTTTCCATCACCGTATACTTGACCTTCTTTACCCTTTTCTACATCCCTTCGCCCCCTCCCCCACCCTTTCCCTCTGGCAACCACCATAATGGTCTGTGTCTATGGCCCTGAAGGCCAACGGGAACAGAAAAGCCCAATTGCGAAAATTATTTGATGCGAATACAACTGTAACTATCCCTTGGACACTACAACGCTTTCCTCAAACACAAATGAGCAAAAACAAAGACATTCACTTACTCTCCTGCTAGTCAAATATAATTTCACTGATAAAGATAAGTCAAACTTTCAAGAACTTAAATTATAAAAATATTTAAAGGACATTCTATTCTATTAAAAATACTATGTGTGTCAATTAAACCAGGCCTAACAGAATTCACCTGGAAACTTGCTACAACGGATACATGAAAGTAGCACGCAAAATATACTTCTAATTGAGCCCTGGCTGGTGTAGCTCAGTGGATTGAGCACGGGCTGGGAAACAGCCGGTCCCGTTTCGATTCCCGGTCAGGGCACATGCCTGAGTTGTGGGCCAGGTCCCCTGTGAGGGCCATGTGAGAGGCAACCATACAGTGCTGTTTCTCTCCCTCTCTGTCTCCCTCCCTTCTCCTCTCTCTAAAAATAAATAGGACTTCCGCCAAGATGGCAGCGTAGGTGGTCGCACTCGCTGCCCACACATCCAGAATGTCCGAACAATGAATGCAGTAGCAAAGAGTTAAACAACCAGAACGGAAAGAATCGAACTGAAGGGAAGTCCGACACCCAGGAGGTAGGAGAGGACGAACATCCAGACCGGTAAGCAGGGCAGAGACGGGCGGAGGAAGCAGCGCTCACGGAGGGTCTCACTCACGCCGAGAATTGCGCCACTACTCAGGCTGCCAGTGCCTGAACAGGGCGGGGCTCCAAACAACGGGTGAATCCCGCAAGCCAGCGACGCTGCCGGAGAGAGGCCAGGGCTGAGCCAGCAGAGCCGAGTCTGGCAGAGGAGGCGGTGGGGAGCTGGGGAGAGGAGGAGTGATGGGAGCCCTCGGTGATCAAAGGCCGCCATTGCTTCCTCCCAGACCCCGCCCCCAGAGGCAACGTCATCCAAAAAGAGACCCAGGTCGCAGGCATCTGCCAGCTGACAAGTGCACCGAGATAAAAAGAAGGAAAATGGCCAAAAAGGAAGGACCACAACAAATTACAACTAATGGATGACAACATAGTCAACCTATCAGATGCGCGATTTAAAATGCTTGTAATCAAATTGTTAACAAAACTGGAAAATAGGTGGACGCAAATAGTTGAACAGATGAACAATACGATAAGGATAATGGAGGAAGATTTACAGGGAACCAATAGGGAAAAAAAGGAGGTTGGATCTCAAACCAATGGGATGGACCAGAAGGAAGAAACAAGAATTCAGAAAAATGAGAAGGGACTCAGAAACCTCAGAGACATTTATAAAAGACCTAATATCCGGATCATGGGAGTGCCAGAAGGACAAGAGGAGCACCAAGAAATGGAACGTATTTTTGAACAGATAATGAAGGAAAACTTCCCAGAGCTGGCAAAGGAAATAGGCTTCCTGGAAGTCCAAGAAGCTCAGAGAACCCCAAAGAAGCGGGACCCAAAGAGGAACACACCAAGGCACATCATAATTACATTACCCAAGGTCAAGAATAAGGAAA
>PVJI01010039.1:0-62387 GCA_004026765.1 Micronycteris hirsuta
TAGAGGACACATGGAGGGAGCTAAGGGGGAGGTGGGAGGCTGGGGGGAGGTGGGGGGAGGGGGGAGGGGAGGGAGAGGATGCAAATAACTGTAATTGAACAACAATAAAGTAATTAAAAAAAATAAATAAATTTGTTGTCCTTCTTTTGGTTCTGTGAGGAGGCATAATGTACCTACCTACGCCTCTGTCTTGGCCAGAAGTGGAATTTTCTTATGGTATACTGTTTTTATTATTTTATGAAGAAAAAGCATTCACCTAAAGCAAACAAAACAAAAACAAACAAAAAGAAAGTGTAGAAAAGAAATAAATGGAAAGAAGAACAAAATAAGAAAGAACAAACCTTCTGAAATAAGAAGACACAAGATTTTTGAAAATTATAGTAAACGCAGGTTAAACATCTCTGTTATCATAGCTAAACAAATATCTCTATTTGATATAAATACAAGCAAAATAACAAAAACAAAATTTAGTAGTCTTTTAACTTTTAAAATTTTAATTTTGTGAAACTCAAGCTAATAGTTAGGAACTTGGAATGTGTATATATATAAACACACACACCCATATATATATTTACGTTTTTAAAAAGTCCAATGCTTCCATTGAATGCGAATACATATCTTGGGGTCATGCACATTAAACCCAGTATTTCACTTTGGCTTTATCTGTTATCCCAGTAATGAGAATTTATGCTTAGAATGGTGACCTATAGGCCTTCAAAGATCCTTGATTATTTTAATGAAGGTTAATTTATGTTCATTGGAATGTACTCAGGAAAAATACTAAACTCTCACACATTTCACATTTTAAGTAAAGTTTGTTGCTTGTATTCATTATAGAAGTGATAAATATTTATTAGTGAAAATTGGAGAAGCACAGAAATTAAGATTAAATAAGTACCAGCAATCCTACCAGCATTTTTTATATATGTAGGTATTTTTGTGGTTGTTCCTCATTTGTTTGTTTATATTTTTGTTTTACATAATCATGGTCATAAGGTTTTAATAAGTATTTTAATCCTGCCCCATATTTTGTAGTATTACCTTTTGTAAAAATAATTTTCATATTTGAATAATACTAAGTTGACTGGTTTGTCCGTTGTTTAGTTCACTTTGTCTATTGTTTGATATTTAGGTTATTTCCATAATTTTGAATGTGATAACGTGACAGCTAAGATATTTGTAGATAAAGCTTTTTACTGAAACTTGTTTAAGATAAATCCTCAGAAGAAAAACTACTTTTTTATAACCTTAGAAATTTTAGAAAGCATATATATTTTTCTGTTAAATTATGAGTGAATTAAAAAACTCAGTTTGATTAAAACTCCTAATCATATTGTCAATTAGGCTTGTTCTCAAGTTGCGTAATATTTATGTAATTGGGATATGACTTTTAGAGGTCATCTGTTTTAGAAAGAAGAAAAGGAAATGGTAATTCTAATTGTGCATACATGAAGAATAGAGAATACTGGGACATTTGGTACATTCATTCATTTATTTTTTTCACTTCCTCAACACTAACATATTAGTTAATATAAAAGAATTATTTAGTATCTACTATGCAAAACCTTGTCAGTATAAAGAGATTTCATTCAGTTAACCATATAGTGGAAATGGCAGCCTTGCTGACATACAATATGAAGTGCCAAAACACCTTTAGAAAAGTATAAGCAAACATATCTTAAAGAAAGGAAAGTGATTCCTTCTGACTGAAGAATCTAGAATATGTAAACTGGGTCTTGAAAATGCATAGTAGAAATAGCAGTGTAGTTATATTCAGTTGACCTAGTTCTAACAGTGGAATGCCTTGGACAAGTCAATTGCATGTGTTAAGTTTTAGTTTGAGAATGCATTATATAGGAAAAATAATATCTGACCTCACAGAGTTATTGAAAAGATCAAATAAGAATATTGTCTTATCCTGAGTTCCCTAAGAAGCAAACCTGAGGCAAAAACATAGGTGTCACTATTTTATTAGGAAGTTCAATACGAGGTAAGTAGGAGTGAAAGGACAGAGAATGAGTTGGGAAGGAAGAAGCTTTGATATAAGGCTGTGCTATGAAGCAGAACAACAGATAGCAGTCAATCTTCCAGGACCATCTTCTGAGGGGACAAATGAATCACTTCATATATGGACAATCTTTCTGAGGATAAAGGAGGAAGAATTCATCTTTCAGTCTCTGTCTCCCAGTGACCAAAGATTCACCCTACAGTGTATTTCCTTTCCTGAACCTTTAGATCAGGGGTGTCAAACCCATTTTCACCAGGGGCCACATCAGCCTCGTGGTTGCCTTCAAAGGGCCGAATGTAATGTTAGGACTGTATACATGTAATGGCTCCTTAACAGTTAAGTGAGAGCTCGGCGCTGCCGCCGGGTAGAAACAAGGTGGAGGCCTGGACTCAGCCCTTGGGCCTTGTGTTTGCCACCTGTGATTTAGATGGTAAGTAGTGCTTAGATATCTTATGCTCAGTGCTAATAAGGAAATCCTATATAGGAATTTGACAAATTAGTGTTGCAGATGTAAGTCAAAGCATGGTGAGAGTGTGCCTGCTTGAGTTACAAAATCCATGTAGGCTGGTTCTTCCCAGAGGTTGCTGCGTGCAAAAAGAAGCATTGAACCAGTTAGGTGAGGAAGAGAATATGAAGGTGATTTTGTTAGTACTAACAGGTAAAATGTCAAGAGACAAGAGGATGTTGTAAGTCAAGAAAATAACGTCCAGGATTATTTTTGGGAAGAGTAAGGAGCCTGGTTTGGATTCAGGTCGTTTTGATTCTGCAGGTAAGAAGCTTGGAAGGTCACCAGTTTGACCTGACAACAAGTAAAAAAGCTGAACAGACTGAAACAAATGAACAATCTTTGTTGCATCTTAAAAATAGGTGAGGACACAGGATAAACCAGTGCCTCCAAGACTGGGGAGACCTGTGGAAAGCAGGACCAATAAAATGGCATTGGTCTGGTCAAGAGAGCATAAAGTATATGAAACAAAGTGGAGTCCCTCATGTCAACCAAGATGGCTTCCTGTCAGCCATGACACTTTGGTTCAACAGGGAAACTACCTAAGTCAGAGCAGACACATCTGGCAAGGAGAGAAGCCCAAGATATCTGCACACGTGACCAGAACAGCCACGTCTGCAGAGCGAGACCACCCATAGATAGGATCCTGGGGAGATTCCCCACTTGCCATCAGGGGTTCCAAGACATTTATTGAGAAGACCCAGAAGGACAGACAGAGTACCCCACTTTGAAGGTATAACTGGAGCAGGCTCCAGACCACTGCTAAGAGCTCCTCAGCCCCAAAGGGTTTCCTGCGAACCGCTATCACAACTTAATTGAACCTAGGGAGGGGGTTATGGTATGTTATTACCATTTTGAGCACAAATATGCAACTTTCTGGATTCCTTCAGGAAAAAAATCAACAAAAGTTTAAGAAAGACTAACCCTAGAATTATATTTGCTTTCATCCTGTCTTTACTGTGAATTTATATTGGGTTGGCCGAAAAGGTCGTGTTTTTTTTTCCCCATAAAATAAAAGACACATTTTTCATTTTCACCAATAACTTTATTGACTTGAGTATTTTGAGTAGGTCAGCTATATCCCACGTAGTAGAATGTTGATTGTTCTCAGTTAATGTCTTGAGTGGATTGCTATCAACTTCAATTGGTCTCCCCAACCAACTGTGGAGCATCATCTAGCAAGAAACCTCCAGCATGAAACTTCGCAAACCACTTTGGACACGTTCTATCAGTCATGGAACCTTCTCCATACACTGCACAAATCTTTGTTTGCATTTCAGTTGTGTTTTTACCTTTCTTGATATAATAAAGCATAATACGCTGAAAATGTTGCATATTCTTTTCCATCTTCTATATTAAAAAGGCTACACAAAAATTCACCTATTTTCAAAAGTTTTTTAAAAAAGATTTTATTTACTTATTTAGAGAGAGGAGAAAGGAAGGAAAAAGAGAGGGAAACATCAATGTGTGGTTGTCTCTTGCACGCCCTACTGGGCACCTGGGCTGCAACCCAGGTATGTGCCCTGACTGGGAATTGAACTGGCGACCCTTTGGTTCACAGCTGACACTCAATCCACTGAGCTACCAGGGCCTGACTAACCAGGGCCTGACTAACCAGAGCCTCATAAGTTTTTTTAAAAGTCATGCTGATATGACAGCTGTCACAATACAATCTAACAAAATTGTTTCAAATGAAGTTAAACAAAACTAAGTGCTACTACAGCCATCTTACAGAAAAAAACAAAGGAACTTTTTGGCCATCCCAATCATTTCTTTTTTACAAAATCATACATTAACAACAGCTTTCAAAGACAGGCAGAATAGACTCTCAGACACAAAGATACACAACCACTCAAAAATTATGTCTATTGTATAAGAAAGGCACCAAACTCAACAAATAGAACAACCAAAACAGCATATAGATTTTTGGAAACTTAGGATTGCTGTACATAAACAAAATGATTTTTAAAATTTAAGATCAAAAGGAATTACAGAAATCCTCAAATATAAATTTACACTTTAAATTTAATACAGAGAGAAAAAATCAAACCTAATATAATTTCATTTTTTCAAATCTATACTATAGGCATTTCTTTAGCCCTAAAACCTATGTGAGGGAAGAACCTTAGAAAAGACAGTAGTCATTAAACTAAGCTGGGTATGGAAAGTAGAAGAAAACTTTCAGCCCTGGCTGGTGTGGCTCAGTGGATTGAGCTCTGGCCTGTGAACCAAAGGGCCACTGGTTCGATTCCCAGGCAGGGCACATGCCTGGGTTGTGAGCCAGGTCCCTGGTAGGGGGGGGTACAAGAGGCAACCACAGATTGATATTTCTCCCTCTCTCTTTCTACTTCCCTTCCCCTCTCTCTAAAAATAAATATTTTTTTTTAAATAGAAAACTTTCTTAGGACATACAACACATTTTACTAATTTCGTACTGCACATCAAACATGCTGTTGGGCGATGGGGAACAGACTCAGCTCACATCCTTGAAGCCTAATAGGGATATTGTCAATATTAACATGAGAAAAAAGAGCTATGACAATGAAGATCTTTGCTTTCTTAGACTAATTCTGGTAGTAATCTGTCTGCATCTTGTGAAGACTGAATTTTTGGCATGCCCTTTCTGGGTATGTCTTGCATCCATGGTTAAGCCCTAAAAAACCTTCTTGTTTTGAATCACAAATGAGCTGAATATAAGACCCTACTCATCAATGCCAAAACAATGAATCCTTTGAATTAGAAAAACTTCTATACTTGAGAAAAAATATAGACATCTCTCATCCTAACCAACTGTCTTATTGGTGACTAAAGAAAGATCAAATTAAACAAAGTAAAATGGCAAGCCTTAGGCAGTCCCTTAAAAGATGAAAGAATAGAAATTAGACTTAAAACAAGAATTAAAATATACATCTAATGCAAACCACCGTCTTAAAATTTGGCCCCATCTCTTCTGCAAATTCCCTCAGCTCAAAAAAAAATCCCCACTTTCTTCAGAAAGTGCCTCATGCACCAGCTGCCTATTTTCATTCCACCTTTTCTCCAAGATTTACACAGAGCACCCAGCCTGAACTCTAGACTCAGGGAATATGTGTTATTCACATGAATGGTCACAGCCAGGAAACAAATTTAGCAGAAGCTTGGGATAGACAATAAGGCTCACCTTGTTCCTCCAATACCTCCTACTCTCCAAGGATCTGCAGTCAGGCTCTGACAGCTTCAGGCCTTCCTATGCAATCTCTGTCTCTTTTCCTCTCTCTCTCCAAAAGGAACCATCACGTTATGCAAGTCATTTGGCACTAACCTAAGTCATATTTCCAGGGGACTGATTCCTATGTTGCAACTTGGAAAAATGAGAGGACTGTAGAAGAAAGTGGGGAATGAGTCATCAGCATCATTGAACAAACCTGCAGTTCCATCAATGACATAAATAAGTTATCCACTGTATAATCCTCCTATGCTCAGATATATTTGGCATTAGCTGGGATACATTTGCATTTAAGATAGTTGACATGAAGGATGCAGAAATGTCATTATGCAGCTCTATTACTGAAGATGAGAACACTGAATAGAAATTCCAAAGCTTTTGGGCACTATGACATACATTCATTATTT
Organism: Micronycteris hirsuta; assembly: GCA_004026765.1. Taxonomy (NCBI): domain Eukaryota; kingdom Metazoa; phylum Chordata; class Mammalia; order Chiroptera; family Phyllostomidae; genus Micronycteris; species Micronycteris hirsuta. The sequence goes on from PVJI01010039.1 coordinate 6,126, forward strand.
ATTTCATTTTGTATCTTTTTCTGCTCTTCCCATACACTGCTCATTCAAATAAAAACAAATAATTATGTGTGTGTGTGTGTGTGTGTGTGTGTGTGTGTGTGTATGGAATAAGAACTTAATTTGATTTTCTGCCCTGGCTGGTGTGGCTCAGTGGATTGAGTGCTGGCCCATGAACCAGAGGGTCGCTGGTCAGGTTCCCAGTCAGGGCACACGCCTGGGTTGTGCACCAGGTCCCCAGTAGGGGGCGCACAAGAGGCAACCACACCTTGATGTTTCTCTCCCTTTCTTCCTCCCTTCCCTTCTCTAAAAATAAATAAGTAAAATCTTAAAAAAAATAAATTAGTTTGGTTTTCAGATTACAACAAACATTATTTGAAATATTTAGTAAAACAATAAGATATGGCCAAAAGGAACTTACAGAAGGCCACCTGTGGTTCTGATTATGCTAACCTTGCAGAAATTGACTGAATGTTCTTCTCTTGTAAGGGTCTGGGAATCTATAAAAGGATTGTAAATGGTCATGAGTATTGTAAGTTCAAAAACATTTTTAGTCAAGGTCTGTTCCGGGAATTGGAGGCTATAAAATTAGTACTCTCACTTTGTTTTTCTATAACTACAATAAATTGAGGTATAGGAATGAGAAGAGCAGGCAGAAATGTAAATTATTTTGAGGAATATTTAATAATATTAAAATGGGAAGAATTTAATATTTAGAATGCAAACATGCAATACATGTGCATTATACACATGCACACCCTAACACAATGTCTATGCTTACACATCAAAATGGCTGCAGTTGTTATTTCTTTGTAGTGGGACTATGGCATATTTTTTCTTTTACTTGTTTATAGTTTTAAAAATTTTCCACAGTGAGCATGATTTTAAAATTAGGATCAGAATATGTTTATTGCAACTATTGTTACTAGCATACTACATTCCTCTGAGAGCTACTTTTCCACCTGAGTGTGGTTATTAAATAAAATTGGGAACAGAAAGACATTTCTGCGCAAATTACATTCATTCACAATGTTCCTTTCCATCTCTCCTTCCCACTGCTGAGGACCACCAAACTGCTTGCTTTCTTACATGTGCGCATGTCTACAGGGAGTTTCAAATGTATGCACATTTTTAACCTATGAAATAGGAAATTCTGAAGACTTGTTCTGCTCTCTGAAGTCTTTTAGCTTTGAATGCCAGTTGTGGTTTCTTTTTGGTACCTACTTTTAAAAAATGAGCTATTTAAAGTCTTTTTTCAAATGCACTGTATCCTTTCTTTCTCTCAGTTGCAGCAGTCCTCTATTACTAGCGATTATGGTAATATTTTGCTTCAGTACTGACTATTATGCAAGTGCTGTGCTGGATAACAATCTACTTCTCCCAACACCTTTGTAAATTTAAACATTTTGTCTCCAATTTATGGATCAGTAATTGAGACCTGAAAAGGTTAAGTGAGTCAGCAAAGGTTAAGAGCTGTGCAAAATTAAGGCGATATTGTGTCTTTGTATGAATTGCTGAAATTTGACTTGTTTTTTTTATTTATATTTTAATGGTTTCTTTCCCCTTTGTAGTGTGCGTATGGATTAATGCCAAGTAGGAAAGTCACTTTAAACACGTGTACCCTTCATTAAATTTTCTCAGAGAAACTAAGATCCCCAAGTTTATTGTGATACTTTGGTCCATAAAGAAGGAATAACAGCTCTTAATTTCACAAAAGTTGTTGTAAGCTAAAGAAAGATGATTGTTATGATTCTATTATGGCTGTATTCATTCATTTGGAATGTGTCTAAAGAAAGCGTATTATATATTATTCATACTTTCAGGTGCTGGAGATATATCTCGAAGTGAATTTGCAATTTGTGTAGGTGGCGATAAGTGAAAGAGGAGGGGGGGGAAGTAAGCAGGTAGCTCTAATTACAATGCTGAGTGATGTATACAGTACGCTTTGAAAGATCACAGGAAGGCAACTTGACAAGATGCAGAGAAGGAAAACTGGAAGGGCTTTATTTAAAAAGTTGTAAGATTTTTACTTGCTACTGCAAGAAATGGAAAAAGAGTGAACTGTTTTAAACACGACTTCGTTTTATCGGATCAAATTTTCACTTTGGGGAGAATGCATTGTCTGTGCCTCATGCAGAAGATGGATTAGAGGAGAATAGATAAGAGGCTGAGAAAGCAACTTGGAGGATATTGTTAAATAATTCAAGTGAAAAATGGTGGTGAGCCTAGAAAAGGGTAATGGTAGTGAGGACTGAGAGTGTTCCAGTAGGCAGCTAGTTAGATATGGACAAACGAGAAGGGAGCGGGACATCTGATTAAGCTGGACTAACTAGGAAGGGAGAGCTTCATAGATATTCCAAGGAACAGTGGCATCCTGTGCCAAAGAGATGCCAATTCCTGAGCAGACAGAAATGACTGGCTTTTCAGTCTGCAAGGAAATCACCAGCCAGTTCCACCAGATGAACAGGGCGAAGGATAAACAGTGAGGGTGAAATCTCTGTGCTGAGGCATGTGCAGAAGAAGCCATAAATGGTTAGCCTAAAGGGGAGCAGGGTAGCCCGAGAAAATCTGGGAGAAAGACCTCAATAGGCTAAGGGCATAGAACTCTGGGAGATCCAGGAAAGGGATTGGATAGTTGGAAGAAAAGCTCAGCTTTCCAAACCCAAGGAAATATAGGAGAACTTAACAAAGCTGGTGCTGGACTGTACAGGATCCTCAGATGCCGGGCTAATGGCGTGGGCAGCTCTGGGTCCTGGCCCTTCTACTGGGCTTGGTGGGGACAAGCGTGGGCCTGCAGCCCAAGAGGCTGGACTTCTGCAGCCAGATGGAGCGGAGCCACCTGATCGTGAATGAGACATCAGTCATAGTGTACCTGGAGGCAGTCCTTGTTTCCACGCCAATGAATTTTGCTACCATACCTCACACCCTCCTATGCATGTATCCTTGAAATACACTTTCTGTGATACCATGGAAGGATCCCATTTCCCTCGGGGGCAACAAGACAAGTGGCTACATTGAAGAGGGTTGGAAAGTATTGATTTCTGCTTATGTTTAGCAAAAAGTGAGAGAGAGGGCAATACTAAGAGCAAAATTAATTTTCTGGCTCAGATAATTGTATGGTTGTGGGGATAATTAATTGACATAGGGGCGACTCTGATATTTTTATAATACTTTAAATTTCTTATATTTGTTCTTTTCCTATATAAAACTCAAGCCATTTTATAAATTGTGACCACATTTATTTCCATTGCATTGCAAAGTTAGTGAGAGAGGTAAGGTGGTGTTACCCTATTTCATAGGGCTTCTTGGGTCCCATATCATTATAATAGGCTCAGTTGGTCTTTCCTGGAGGAAAACATCTGTGCTATAACAAGAAGGAAAAGGTAAAAGGAGAGAAAGGATATTCAAGACAGTACTAGTATTATATGCCAAACCCCAGGATGGGAAATGAGAGAGAAAGATGAAAAGAAACTGATATTTTTGACCAAGGAATTTTAAGCTGGTATACTACAAATTATGTGGAAGAGAGGAAAGAGGGAGTTGTGGGAGACTATTGTCTTAGTTTTCTATTGCTGAGGTACAAATTAAGGCAAATTTAGTGGCTTATGTATGAGCCACACAGTTATGTAGGTCAGAAGTCCTGGTAGCTTGACTGGTTCCCTGGCATAGGTTCCCACAATGCCAAAGCCAAACCATTTGGTAACCTGTGCTGTTATATATTGGGACTCTCTGTGGAAGAAATGGCTTCTAACTTTATCCAGGTTTCTGGCACTTAGAGGATCAGCATTCCTTGTTTACCTGCTGGGTGGAGGCTGGGGTTTGGTCCCCCTTCTAGAGGCATCCCACATTTCTTGGATCATACCCCTTTCCTTTTTCAAAACGATCAATAAACCACCAGTAAATGTCTCTGCTTCAAATCCCCTTGACTTCACCTTAGACAGAATTTCTCTCCTGCTTCTTCCTCAGCTTTTCAAGTCTCATGTGAATATACATAGATAAATCTGCAAAGTTCCCTTTGTTATGTAAGGGTGGCATTCACAGGTGTGACATCTTACCCAATTCATAGTCCCTGAGATTAGGGCAAAATACTTTTAATGGCCACAATTGTGTCACAAAGGAGACATATGTCAAATGTTATGTTTCCCGCCTATAAAGGGAACTGCAACTCATTCCATCTATTTTGGATTTTTTTCCTAAACGATTAGCTAACTTGGGCTAATAAAGGCCATGTATTCCAATCACTGGTCTAGGTAATTTTTATAAAGTCCTTGAATAATTTTTAAAAGATTTTATTTATTTATTTTTAGAGAAGGGAAGGGAGGGAAAAAGTGAGGGAAAGAAACATCCTTGTGTGGTTGCCTCTCGTGTGCCCCCTACTGGGGGCCTGGCCCGCAACCCAGGCATGTGTCCTGACTGGGAATCAAACCGGTGACCCTTTGCTTCACTGGCCCTCCTCGAATAATCTTTTTTAATATTCTTCTTTACCTCATTCTCATAGCAACGTTGGAGACAGTTACTATTACTAGTATTTCATATTATCATTGTTTCTCAGCCTTTTGCCTAAGATCAAATGTAGTATTCATATTACAGATGGGAAAACTGAGGAACAAAGATTTAAGCCCCCTGCCAAATATCCCAAAATAATAAGTGGCAGAGTTGAAATTTCAGTGCATATCATTTACCACTGTCACAAACTTTCTTTCTGAAAGAAGATGAAAGCTTTCAAAAGGTTATGAACAGAAAAAATAAAACACAATAAGATTTGTATTTTAAAGGGATTACTCTGACTTCCCTGTTGGTAATGCGTTAGTTCAAAATGAGACTTACAATGAGGAAATCAGTAAAGAGTTTTGTACAGTCATGTTGGCAAGACCTGATGATAGACTGTGGAGAGGTAAGTGAACCTGTATGAGAGATGCTGGTGATGCAAAATCCCAAAGGCTTTATGTTTGAATGGATGTGAGTAGAGAGGATAAAAAATGATCAAAGATGTTTTCCATTTTCTGATTTTGGCAACTGGATGGATGCAGCCTTTCATTGAGATAATGAGGCCCATGATAAGGAACAGCTTGGGCGGAGGTTGAGAAAAAGGGCAGAGGAGACGGTGAATCTAGCTGATAGCAAACTGAGTTTGAAAATAGTCTTAGGATGCTCATTTTCTCCCCTGGACAATTGGTTATGCGGATCTGGATCTTAGAGAGACCTATATTGGGCACATAAATTAAGTTCAGAAGTGAGGTGAATACGTTTACATTGAAAAGTCATTTCTCAGGCAATTGTGGGTAGTATGGAGGTGCCTGCTTATGGCAAACTAAAATGTCGAGCATTTTTATAAATCAATATGTGGAAACTCTTGTTATCCCTTGCCATTAAAATTGTTTTGTTGATTCCTTTCAGTAGGAACTCTGCCACAGGAGCATGTCACAGATCATTCTGGCTGCTTTTTGGAGAAAGCATGATAAATGTGGAGAGGGTGGGGTAAAAATACTGACTTCTGGGTTAAATACGGTTGGCGGTTTTGACCAGGGTTGAATGAATAAATGTAATACCAAGATATGAAATTGAACTTTGAAATTCATCTTCCATTTACATTTAGGCTAATCATGCTGTGCATTTTTATACTATGATGTATAGTTGAAGTGCTGTTCTGTGATTATATATATATATATAAAATTATGTGCCCACACCCACATGTGCTTTGGGTAATCATTCGGTAATAGAGCTACAGATATTTCCCTGGCTAGGAACCCTGGATAACACTTGTCTTACACAAGCACCCATGGATAATAGAACATTTGAGGAAGTTCACGTTTCCAGTAGAGATGTTTCAGAACAGTGTTGAAAAAAAAATAAAGTTTAGATGCATTGGAGAGGGTAAGAGAAACATGCCCTGGCTGGTGTGGTGCAGTGGATTGAGTGCCGGACTGCGAACCAAAGGGTCACAGGTTCGATTCCTATTCAGGGCACATGCCTGGGTTGTGGGCCAGGTCCCCAGTGGGGTGTGCGTGAGAGGCAAGCACACATGGATGTTTATCTGCCTCTCTTTCTCCCTCCCTTCCCCTCTCTTAAAAAGTAAATAAATAATTTTTTTAAAAAATAGAGGAACAGTTTGACTTTTCCAGCATCACCCCCCCGCCCCCCGCAAGATGTCACAACTCAGCAACAAGAGATGCTGTCTTAACTTATGAATTTCCGTTGTGGGAGAACATGAGAACAGGTGAGGAGCTGCCAGTTTCCACAGCTCTTTAGGGCACACAGTTTCTCTAACGATTAATCCAGAGCACTGGGTCATGAACTGCATGACTGGAGCAGGGGCGAGAAGAAATTGCAACAGTGGCAGATAGGACTCCTGCCTGGGTATTAAAAGGCTGCAGACCTGCACTGTGGACTCCATCAAGATGCCTACCCACGAGCTTTCAGGGGACACCTTGCTTACAGACCCTGCCCAGTGGTGCAACAGCACCCCTGGATATGTGAAACTCACCCCTATACACCCCACCCTGTGGCTGACTTACTGTGTGCACTCCTCATCCAGGTACAGACCACGCCTTGAGCTTTAACTCTGCTCTTTGGCAATCAAAAGGGAGGCTGTCAGCACAAAACCTGGTGGAGTGAGGGATCCAGAGAAGGCACCCAAGTTTAAAAATTCCACCAGGAGAGGGAGCAAGAACCACAGAACAAGTGAGTCCATAAAAGGTATGGGAAGGCTTCAGAATTCCTCCTGGCTAACTGAAGATATCTCTCTCCAGAAGTCCTTGGAAAAGAGGTAAATCCTACTTCAAATGTGAAGACAGCAATGTCTGACTTCAAAGAACTTGAAAACTCAAGGAAACATGACACCACCAAAGGGTCACAACTCTGTCAGCAACTGACTACACAGACCTGGGTGATCTGTGATTTACCTGATAAATAATTCAAAAGCTGTTTTTTTTTTTTAAGATTTTATTTATTTATTTTTAGACAGACGGGAAGGGAGGAAGATAGAGATGGGGAGAAACATCAATGTGTGGTTATCTCTCATGTGTCCCCCACTGGGGACTTGGCCTGCAATCCAGGCATGTGCCCGGACTGGGATTCAAACCAGCGACCCTGTGGTTTGCAGCCTGCGTTCAATCCACTGAGCTACACCAGCCGGGGCTCAAAACAGCTATTTTAAAGAAGCTCAATTAGTTCCAAAAGAACACAGAAAAATAATTCAATAAAACCAGGAAAACAACAAACAAACAAAATGAGAACTCACAAGCAGTCAGAAATATTGCAAAACAACCTGACCAAAATTCTGGAGTTGAAGAATACAATGAAATTTAAAAATGCAATACAAAGCATTAGCAAGACACTGAATTAGAAAAAAAAAAAAACCCAAAAACAGTCTGAGAATCAGAAGATAGTACCTTTGAAATTATCCAGTCAGAGGAACACAAAGAAAAAGAATGAAAGTTGAGTGGAGAAAGCCTATGTGATACCATTGAAGGAAACAATCTGCAAATTACTGCAATCCCAGTAGGAGAAGAGACAGAGAAAGAGGCAGAAAGCTTATTTAAAGAATAACTAAAATAAAGAATAAATAAAACTATAGACAAAGGATGTCTGCTGGAGAACTGAAACTCAAATATTTTTTGTTTTATTTTTATTCAAATATTTTAATTATTAAATTAGGCAAATTTATTTTACTTGTTTCAGAAATAGTAATATAAAAGAAGTAGACTATATGACCATCAGTTGTCATTTCTCAAAAAAAGGGAAATTTTTTTTAAAATTTTAATATGTGTATTGATTTGAGAGAGAGAGATAACTCAATGTGAGAGAGAAACATGGACTGGTTGCCTCACTTATGAATACCAACCAGGGAGCAAACCCACAACCTAGGTTTGTGCCATGACCGGGGATCAAACTCATGATCTTTCAGTCCTTTCAGTTTATGGAATCAAGCTCCAACCAGCTGAGCCCCCTGGCCATGACAAGGAGAAATATTTTTTTTAAGATTTTATTTATTTATTTTAGAAAGAGGGCAAGGGAGGGAGACAGAGAGGGAGAGAAACAGCGATGTATGGTTGCCTCTCACATGGCCCCCACTGGGGACCCGGCCCGCAACCCAGGCATGTGCCCCGACTGGGAATCGAACCGGGACTCTCTGGTTCCCAGCCCGCGCTCAATCCACTGAGTTACACCAGCCAGGGCAGGAGAAATATTTCTATAAGCACACTGAAAGAGTCTCGTGGTGAATGAGTAGACAGAATATAAACCATAGGAAAGGGGAAAGGATGGAAAGAAAGAAAGAAAAAGAGGGTTTGTAAAGTTTGGCAGCCATGTTTGCTTCTAGCGCACTTCAGGCACATTTATGACACACGTAAAGCCACATCGGCCTAGGACATAGAATTGCTTTGTTCTTCTGGTCTAACAGAATGACTTAGAATTTTGCAAAAATCATGTGGCTTTTGATCTTTTTACCTAATGTGCTTCTCAAAAATTAAAAGGAAGGGTAAGGGGGCGGGATGTGAATTTATAAATAAATGAATGAGCTACACATTCTGATGCATCTGTTTCTGGCCAAGTTTTAAACTAATCATAATCAAGTTGGTCTTATGAAACATATCCACTGAAGTCCTGTAGTGAGTTCAAAGCAGTTCGACCTTCAGATGTAAGCGCAGCATGAGCATACCAATGAAATAATGGAGAATCAGTCATAATGATTCCAGCTGTCTGGTCCTAAGCACAGAAACGCATTCCAGTTTCAGAATAACAGAAAATGTTATCCAGTGACTGCATTAAAGTATTTTGTCAAATGAACACTCACTGATTAGTGATTCAGATTCATAGTTATAAGAAATATAAATTTAAAGATGTTATATTTACGTTGAAACTCCAACATGTCATTGTTTCCATTATTTGTTAATTATATTCACTCTACATAAAAGTACATAGATGTGTGTGCTTACACACACAATTCACTGCAGTAATCTTTAACGATTATAATCCGTCTGTTAAGCCTGTCTGTGAATGCGTATTGAACTGTATTAGTTTACATTAAGTACAAGATGCTGTGCTAAGTTCTTGGGTCATGAGAAAAACTTTAAGACATCAATTTGATCTCATGTGACTTGTAATTGCAACACTATGAAGAAGAGAACACATGTAGGTAAAATGAAATATTAAGTAATGTGAAATAAAGGATCTGTTAAGTTGTAGCAGTTGAGCGGCACCACAAAGTCTAAAATCCCCCTCAGGCCATGGCTAGAGTGGCTCAGTGGATTAAGTGCCAGCCTACAAACCAAATAATCGCTGGTTCGATTCCCAGTCAGACACATGCCTAGGTTGTGGGCCAGGTCTCCAATAGGGGGTGCATGAGAGGCAACCATGCACTGATGTTTCTCTCCCTCTCTCCCTCCCTTCCCCTCTCTAAAAATCAAATAAATAAATAAACTCTTAAAAAAATAGAACTCCCCTCAGAATAAAGCCTGCAGGCTTCAATTTTCTACCAGAAAAAAATAATCTTTAGCCTGGCTGGTATAGCTCAGTGGATTGAGCACGGGCTGGGAACCAAAAGGTCCCGGTTCGATTCCCAGTTGGGGCACATGCCTGGGTTGCAGGCCAGGTCCCCAGTGAGGGCCATATGAGAGGCAACCGCACATTGCTCTTTCTCCCTCCCTTCTCCTCTCTCTAAAAAATAAATAAATAAAATCTAAGAAAAAATCTTTAAAGGAAGCACCAATTCCAAAAGAACACTGTACCACTTACCCATCTATCAAACGGCCAAAATCTAGAGTGTCAACAGCAAATGCTGGTGAGGCTGTAGAGCAACAAGAACTCTCATACAATTCTGGCAAAATGGTATGGCCACTTTGGAAGAGAATTTGGTAGTTTCCTACAAAACTAAACATACTCTTACCATGTGGCTCTCATACATCACCCACCATGAAATAGGCAAATCAATTGAAAGAGTCTTCCAAAAATTTCACTAAAGCCAAATTCAGCCTCTCACAACACCACCAGCTGGTGCACTGATACAGATGGGTTCCTGGAACCCTCACCTAGCAGGGGAACCTATACTATAAGGGGCCTGCCCTCCAGAAGATAATTCCGGATTTTTATGGGTCCCCCTTTTATTTCATAGAATAACTGATTATTTGGTAATTTAAAAATAATATTTGCACATCTATTATTTCAGTTAAATTCAACTAATGTTTCCTATAAGAAATCGTAAGCAATTGTAGGGGATATATGTATATACAAACATAATAATCTCAAAATCTAGTAAGGGACATAAGACTGAAAAAAGTGCACAATGAAGTAGAAGACTATTGTTCTCTTTTTCTTTCTACTCCCCCCAAAATTATCAACTGTGTGCCAAACCGTGTCAATCAGCTTTCTTGATATATATTTATATTCTTGTTATAAATATATATATATAAACCAACTCTGGGTTTCCTAAGTCAAAGGGGAATTCATTGAAAGTACAAATATATTGGGTGACTCAGAATCAATGGAAATCCAAGGCATCCAGGCTCAAGAAAATGGAAGAAATCAGGAGAGGTTTAAGAACCAGTGAATCCAGCAACAGTCACACTATGAGGAATGGTTTCTAAGGGAGACATTGCCACCGGTGCTGCTGCAGGGAGCCCTCGCTGCTGCCACACCAACAGGCTCTGATGCCAAAGCATCAGAACATTTCAATGAGTTCTGTATTCCACTCCCTCTCAGGATCAAAACTCAGTAATGAAAATACCCAGTTGGCCTAACCTAAGACAAGTCCCTATGCACTGTCTTCCAAGGGGATGAGAAGGGAGATCTATAGCAGCTCTTTAGAAATTCAGACATTAGAATTGTACAAATTTGGTCCCCGCCCTCCAGGAGTTACCCATATATTGTGAGAAAGGGTTCTGCAAATATCCAGCTGCACTACAAGCAGATGGGAGTTAACAAAGCAGGGCCGTAGGAGCAGTAAGTGGGGTGGGAGGCAAAGACTGAGGAATCTTGCAGGGAAAACCTGACTGTTGAATTGTCTTGAGGACTTACAGCTCAGCAAATTGAGAAGAGTGGAACAAATTTTCAAAACAAGAACAGCTGTGTAAAGCTTCCAAGTGTCAAAAGAGCATTTATTGCATGGAGCTCGTGGGTGGGGGGACACAGGTTTATGAGATAGGGTAGGTGTATGTGTAAAGAAGTGGGTAAAATGGGGGAGACATGGAAAAAGTGTAACTAGCAGAATGTGGAAGGAGAATATTTTTTGTTGATTTTAGCTTGGAAGGTCCTTAAATACCATTCTAAGAAATTTGGAATTTATTATGTAAGGAATAAAAGACCCTTGGGACTTTTAATTAGGGAATATATACTATATATACACATACATATATGTGTATATATACATATATCCTCTACTTAAATATATATTTAATATAGAAATATATAAATATTATAATAATAATTATATATATTTAATATAGAAATATATAAATACTATAATAATAATTACTGATATAGAATAATAAATATTATTTAATACCAGAATATGTGTTAAATGCATTTAATATATGCATTAAATATATAAGTGTATATTTACTATATTTATATATATATTTAAAATATTAATTTGGTCATTTTTTCCAGCCACTGTGTTTGTCATTAGACATGACCCCTTTAAAGGACTAAAGGAACTCCTCCTGCCTCTAACTGGACCATTTCTTTTTCAATTACTCTTCCTGTGAAAGGAGATCATAATCTTGACTCTCCCTTAAAAGACTTTTATGAGGATTTAAAAATAGCTTTTAACTCTCTAACCAGTGCTGCAGTGTGGCTATAAAAATCATATTGACAAAATTTGATTTATTTCTCAGTTTCCCCATCTATGACATAAGGACTTTAATATTCAATAGCTGGCTGACTCATGTGGCTTAAAGTGACTACTAATTTGTTACTGCTAGTTAAATTCTAGAGTATAGATATCGTCACTAACATCTATGTAATAGTAGTCATTTAATTCTATAATTACTTCATTGCTAGTCTCACAGGTGAGCTGCAAATCCCAATGCAGCCATTTCTTTATTAATATTGGTGTCATCTAAATTCTGAAGAGGTTTGATCACTTCTATCAGATTGTTTTTCTTCGCCCCCCTTGCCTTCTTGTCTTTTTGCTTTAAGTGTAATTTGGTTACTCTATCCGCTCCTTGTAGTCCATATATAAATGATTCTTTCTCAATACATAATAAAAAGAAATACATAGAAATGAAACTTACACACCTGACACTGTGTCATGAGTGATACTCTAACCTTATGATTATCCGCGCTATAGTGTTTCCTATAAGTCAACCTCTAGCATTTGTCCCGAAGTAGAGGTGCTGGGCCACCTATACGGCTGCCACTGGCACCAAAGAATGACACTGAGTCAACACAGGTGACTATGCTATTCACTCAGCTTTTATCAATGCAGGTTCAATCCAAATATATAACAATCCAGTAACAATAATAATCACTCAGAAACAATCAGCAATAACATCTTACAAGAAAATTAGGGGATAATGAACCTGAGTCCCAAGAGTCCAGGCGGGAGTCCACGTCCTGGAGGCGGCCCATCAACGTCTTGCAACGCAGTCCGTGAGGCTTCAGTGTCAGCCAGAGCAGGGTCCATCGGAGCAGCGGAGCGGCTCTTGGACATGTCAGCTGTCTGTTGGAAGGCCTTTGCTTTCATATTCTTGTATGATGCAATGTGGCATCAGCCTCTGATTAACACATATTGGTTTGTGCTACCTTGATAAGCACTGTTGATTTTGCCGCCCCACTGCTCATGCTCTGAGACAGCGGATATACTATCATGTTGTACAGCGCATGCTCGAGGGGGTTGCATCATCCCTGTGAGTCATTGCTGTACTGCGCATGCTCTAAGCCTGGCTTATTTGTTGACAAGACTGACACCACCTTACTTCAGCCCTATTCTCCACAGCTGTACTGGCCTGTAAGTTTAGGTTAAGTTTTCTTTAAACACCTGCACTGACCATCTTCATTTTGTTCCTGATATAACTGACTCCATTTTAATTTGGCTCTACAGAAGAAATCACAAAGAAAATTGGAACGAATGAAAATGAAAACATCACGTATCAAAACTTGTTGTGAAGGCTAATTTTATATGTCAAGTTTAAGGGTGTTTTTAAATGAGATTTACATTTAAACCAGTGAACTTTGAGTAAAATTACCCTGAATAATGTGGCCGAACTTCATACTTCATTGAAGTTCTGAGGAGAATAAAAAGTCTTCCCTCCTTATGCAAGAGGAAATTCTCCAGCACACTGTCTTTGGACTTTACCTACACCATCAGCTTTTCTGTATCTTCAGCTTTGCCAGCCTTCAGACTAGAACTATACCATCATCTCTCCTTGGTCTCAAACTTGTTGGCTACACTGCCGATTTTGGACTTGCCAGCTTCCGTAATTGGATGAGCTTATTCCTTATGACAAATAGCATATACACACAAATCCTATTACTCCTTGGTTCTGTTTCTCTGAAGAAGGTTAATACACTTGTGCAATGCAGAGAAAACAGTCATCCCAGGAAAACTTATAGGTGTGAATGCCTATATTAAGATAGAATGTTCTGCACTTGTATTATTCAATCTGAAGACTAGTTTCATCTTGATGTGTGGTTTACTCTCTTCTATTTTTCAAAATTTCCTCTCTTCTGTCTCCTGTGGCTTCTAGTGATCAAATATTGGTCTTTGTGCAGTGGTTACTTATGGCTCTTTCCTTGGATATTTTTTGTCTTTATGGACATATTTTTAAATAAATTCTCCAAGTTCATCTTCATCTTTTCTATTAAAATTTTATTTTAGAAATTCTATACTTAAGAACTTTCCCTAATTTATGGTATTTTTAACAACATTGTGCTATTGTCTCATGGATTTAATCATTTATCCAAATGCTTTGAGTATATGCTTTTTTGCCCTTAAGTTTTTAAAATTTTGTTTTCTCTGGGGATAGCTATTGGTCATATTGATCGTTATATTTCATGCTGAGATTTTTGTTTCCTTTGCCTAGTTGTCTGTAATTCTCCGTTCATATTTAGAAAAGATGATTAGTAAGTGCTATGGTTTCCCTCTATTCTTTTCTATGTAGGCCTGAACTCTCACATGAGTAAGGACATCCATCTGGTCATTTAGGTAATGAATACAGTGTATAAATAGCTTTTCATTAATCACCAGGAGGTGAAGAGCTAGATATCAGTCTGGGGTCTCACCAATTCTCCTCACATCCCCATGCCAGACAGAATGAGGAATATTTTAGATTGTGTTTTTTAAAGATTTTATTTATTTATTTTTAGAGAGAGGGGAAGGAAAGGAGAAAGAGGAGGAGAGAAACAGCAGTGTATGGTTGCCTCTCACATGGCCCTCACTGGGGACCTGGCCCGCAATCCAGGCATGTGCCTAGACTGGGAATCAAACCGGCGATCCTTTGGTTCCCAGCCCGCGCTCAATCCACTGAGCTACACCAGCCAGGGTGAATACAGTCACTTTTAAGTGAAGTTATCTGTAAGAGACTTCACCAGCTGTAGATTCTATTAGGAGGGACAAACTAAAAAAAGTACTTTTTTTTTCAGTAGGTAATTTCCTTTGTTTGGACTCATTATTTTAAAATATAAAATAAAAACATTTAAACTTGATTGATGGCTCTAAACTTGATATGCATAGATCTGGAGATGGCACATGAATCTCCATGTTGTGTGTATGATCACATGCACATTTTTCTGTGGAAAGAGTATATATTTTTCCACATATCTAAAGATATCTAAGAATATCTGTTACCTTAAAATAGTTGAGAATCATGATCTAGGTACCTTTTCAGGTTTCTTCCTGCTCCATCCTTTTATTTTCTATACATAACATATCAAGATGAAAAAACTAACTGAATATACATATTAAAATAAAATAGAAATGTTGTATTTTGATTAGAGTTTAATCCTGGACCAACATGATTAAGTAATAATAAAGGGTTACTATCTCCCTATCATGATGTTTTTCTCATCACCCTCCTTACTCCATACTTTTAAAAAAGTGTTATTTATATTTTAGTGAGAGGCACCCCTTTGATTATCTTGAATAAGCCATAAACTTCATTATCGATGTTGTTACTTTCCTCTTCATAACTCATCATAATTTTGAAAGATAAATCTCCATGGTCTCTCATTTTTTCTGCATGACTAATGCATGGTTTCACAAATTGTCTTGGTTCTGGACTATTGTTTTTTCAAGTTTGTTTGTATAGCTGTTTATCTTGGATGATAAATATAACATTCCTCCAGAGTGAAAAGCAAGTGTGCTTATTGTCCAGTATAATAAATATAATGCTTCCATCTAGGGTAGAGTTTGTCAGGCCTACTTCGTATTACAAAGATTTGGGTTTATTACACTCAGAGTTCCTTTGTTGTCATACAACCAGCTGTGGAATTGAATGTTGGGAGAATGGTACAAATGTTGACACTGTGGTTATTGCTAGTGCCATAATAATAAAGCCCTTTGTCCCTAACCCAGGAGTCTCATGCACTCTGCTAGCATCCATGAAACTGTGGCATCTTATATAAAACCATAAATCTCAGGCTCTTTACAATGCTTGATACATATCACCTTTCATATTAAGTTCACATTAAATATTGGATACTGTCTCCACTTTTACTATAGATTACAATGATATGTTGTATGGGTACTTTAAAGGTCTTGCGGTACAAATTTGCAATCCACTCAATAGTTTCCCATTGCATTTGGGACAAGTACACAATCATTGATGTAAAATCAAAGTTCTCCCATAGTCTAGCCCACAAGTAATTGATCAGGCTCAGTTCATACTCAGGATAGATTTTAAGTCTGAATGGGTCAGTAACTGTGCCCTCTGGTGTCTGAATATTGTGACTATTATCCTGGTCATATTATGCTTACCACTAAGAGTCCTTTTTGCAGTTCAGAGAAATTTTAGTCTCCCTCAACTTCAGAGCCTTTCGATATGCAATTTAATCTGCTTAGCATCTTTTTTTCTCTTCATACCTCTTCAATAAATTAACATTTATTCCTCTTTCATTTCCAGTTTAAAGGTCACTTCCTCAGGGAAATCTATTATCAGCCTCTCTCTCTCTCTCTCTCTCTATATATATATATATATGTAATATATATATATATATATAAATATATATATACATATATATATGTAAAATATGACATAGTTTCAATATGTCCCATACTTTTGTATTCATAGCAATTCTAACATTTTGTAATTTTGTCATTGTATGATCTTATGTGTAATGATATCTCTCTCCAATTCTGTATTATAAGCTCCATACAGGCAAAAACATGGTCATTTTTCTTCTGGCTGTTACATCCCAAATTTCTGGCATGATACATAAAATTGAGAATGAACCAAATAAACCAAATATGTATTTGTTGAGTAGATAAGTAAATAAATGAATGGTAAAATAATTAGTTTTCCAATATATTTAACAGGAATGACTACAATTACCAAAGACCCATTTCTTATAGGTATTGAATTTTCCACAAAAAATTGTCAGTATTTCATATTTCTTCTTTGATGTGGTCACAAATATTTTATTTCTCATTATAGATCATAAGACATATTTGAAGAAATGTATGTATTTAATTCTGAAAATATTAAGTTGAATGCCCTGTGGCAGAGAAAGTAATTTGGTATTTTCCCTTAGTTTCAGGAGTGGGACTCACTAGTAGGATGAACACTTGGAACCAGGGAACAACTGAGAGTCAAGTAGAACCTTATATTAAAATAAAAAAGAAGTCACATTTAATTTGATCATCCCCTGTGGGTGTATACTCATGGCAATAGTACATAAAAATAAACTGCAATTTCTCAAATATTACTTCTTAACTGCTTCAGAACAGGTGCATTGGGTTGATAATTCATTTGAGTCTGTTCATCATCTCCACTGTAAAACGACTATGATTATGGCTTCAACTATCCACCTCTATGTGGGCGTCCTCATGTATTTGTGTTTGGCAGCAACCTCTCTAATTTTTAGTTCTATTTTCATATGTCTAAATGTTGGCAGTAACATATTCCAGGTTTTTTCTCATCACTATACATAAAATAATATTTGCTCTGGCTGGTGTGGCTCAGTGGATTGAGTGGTGGCCTGCAAAGCAAGAGTCACCAATTGATTCCCAGTCAGGGCACATGCCTGGGTTGCGGGCTAGTTCCCCAGTAGAGGGTGCACAAGAGGCAACCACACACTGATGTTTCTTTCCCTCTCTTTCTCCTTCCATTCCCCTCTCTCTAAAAATAAAGAAATAAAATCTTTAAAAAAATAAGATTCACCATCTCCACCTTTTTGAAACATATGTATGGTGTTTCCATTATTACTCCTGATTTCATGACTTTATCCAGGAGCAGCAGTAATCTCTCAATGAGAGTTAAATCTCTGAAACAAATTTTATCCTCAAGTGTCATTGATGTTGTCTTCAAAATCACTACCCATTCATTCTTTTATGTTCTACATATGCCAGCAAACCCCTCACTGAAAACAAGGACTGTGCCTAAGTGCAATTTCCCTTCACTGTAGTTCACTTTGCTAACTGCAATGTGGACCGAGTGTTGGGGAATATGAATACCCATGGCTTCTTATTCCATCTGCTGTCTTTATCATATCCACATATATGGGTTATTTTTTTTGCTATATTTGTGATGAGTCTTCAAAACAGAATGCATACGGAAGGAAAGCATAATCTAAAACGAGGGCAAAGTAGATCTCTTTCCTTTGTGCCATCTAAACCATAGTTCCTTCTTTAAATGTGGGTGGTACGTTACTATTTGTACTCATATTTCTACTTCCTATGAGAATCACACATATCATAAATCCTAAAATATCTCACTAGACATTGCAGGATTGTACTATATAATATGGGTAGCTTATTAAATACATTCCATTTTATATTTTTGAGATCAAAGCAAACCATTGTTTTTCCATCTTTAAATAGCTACAAAATTATTGGTTGAGGAAAAATTTTTTTCTTAAGTATCTAACTTTTTCTCTTATTGGCTTTTTTACTTTCATAAATGTAAATTTATTCATATCTTAGAATGTCTACTGAGTAGAGGAAAAAAACTAGTAGAAAATAATCTATAGCTATGCATTGGGAAGATGAAGGAAACACAAAAATTACCAGAGAGGTAAATTTTTGTATTCAATGGTTTATTCTCTTATGTTTTGCTTCCCATGTGGAAAGTTCTTTGTTTTAGAAATAACTTTGCACTCATAAGGCTCAAATCATTTTTATCTAGTTTATTCTGTCAAAATCACTGTTAATTTTAACTAACAGAAAATGCACTTAACAATGATGATATAATATGTCTATTTTTCTTTTAAAAATAATCACTTCTTTAAAGTTGCATACTTAAAATATTTTTCTTGTGGTTGTATGGAGATACCTATTTAACCTTCAAGTTGGGGGGATAATTTGGATGTATGATCTTGTGCAAGGACAGAGAAACCAAATCATAAGTTATAAAGGCTATTTAAATTATGAAACACTATTTGACTTTCAAATACGCGTTGAGTCCTTCTGCTGTTTTGCTTTATAATACAGGTATTTTCCAAACATCCCTCAGGTCTACATAGAATAACAAACTGGCATTATTAATTATGATCAAATAAAAATGTGATTTGCAAGGTTTTCTAAAATTTGTATTATAGTTACACATTTATTTCCTATGAACTCAACAAAGGTCTAAGTGGATTTATGTTTCTTTTACACATTCTCCATTTTTCTCTATTCCAACCCTCAGTACTGGACAATGTATTTGTTAATACAATTATATTTATGGGTTTTGATTATTATTCCTATACTATAAACTATGAAAAGGTAAGGGCCTCTAGCTGGCAGCATAAAATTATTAACATTTTTCATTTATTGTTTTTCTCAAGAAAAATATACTGATACTATGAGAAGTCAAGAAGTAACTTTATGCAGCTGGTGTGTAATGCTTTAAACATAACAAAATTTTTTTATTTGATGCATTTCCACCAGAAATGAGTGTTCTACCACTTTTTCTTAGCCTAAAAAAGATTTGTCAATATGAAACTAAGTCATAATATCATTGATTTTTTCTACTGTCTTTTATTTTATTTATTCATGCTCTAATCTTCATCATTTTATTCCTTTTGCTAACTTTGTGTTCAGTTTGTTCTTTTTCTAATTTTTTCAGGTGTAAAGTTGTTTATATAAACCCTTTTTTAATACAGATGTTTACGGCTACAAGCTTCTCTCTTTGTCCTTCCTTGGCTGCATCTCATAAGTTTTTGTATGTTGTGTTTTCATTTTTGTTTGTCACAAGATACTTTCTTATTTTACTCAATTTCTTATTTAACGTGGTTGTTCAAGACTGTGTTGATATTTTCCACATATTTAACATTTTTCTAGTTTTGCTTCTGTTATTGATTTCTAATTCCATTTCACAATGGTTGGAAGAGATACTTGGTATGATCATAATATTCTTAAATTTCATGAAGTTTGTTTGGTGACCTAACATGTGACCTACCCTTGAAAAACTTCTATGTGTACTTGAGAAGAATTTGTATTCTTCTTTTTTTTTAAGATTTTATTTATTTTTAGAGAGAGGGGAAGGGAGGGAGAAAGACAGGGAGAGAAATAGCAGTGTATGGTTGCCTCCCACATGGCTCTCACTGGAGACCTGGCCTGCAACCCAGGCATGTGCCCTGACTGGGAATCAAACCGGGACCCTTTGGTTCCCAGCCCATGCTCAATCCACTGAGCTGCACCAGCCAGGGCAAGAATTTGTATTCTTGTGCTACTTGCTGACATTTTGTGCATATGTTGAAAAGAACCATTTGGTCTATAGTGTTGCGTAAGTCCACTGTTTCCTTATTTATTTTCTGTCTGGATTTTGTATTCACTATTAATAGTGAGATACTGAAACATCGTATTAATGTCGTGTTGCTATTGATATCTCTCTTTAGTTTTGTCTTTGCTTCCTATATTTCGGTGCTCTGATATGAATGCATATTTATTTCTAGTTGTTACATCTTTTTGGTGAATTGATTATTTTATCATTATATAAGATCTTCCTTTGATTCTTGTGACAGTTTATGAGTTACAGTCCATTTTGTCTGTTCTCCTTTGGTTAACATTGGCAGTAAATATATTTCCCCCTTTTTTTACTTTCAGCTCAAGTGCGTTCTTAAAGAACATTGAGTCTCTTGTTGACAACATGTAGTTGAATCTTGTCTTTTGTTTCTCTTCAGCCACTCTATTTCTTCCCAGTGAATTTATTTATTGTTAGAAAAAGACTTATGACAGGTTTTATGTTCATTGTTTTTGTCTGTCTTGTACCACTTTTATCCCACTTTTTTGCCCTGTCTTTTTTGTGTTTCGTTAATTATTTTGGTGGTGACATGCTTTGATTCTTTTCTCATTTTCTTTTTATCTGTGTTTAACATGGGGTTTGTGTAAAATATTTTATAGTTATAACAATTTATTTTAAGCTGATAGTAACTTCAATCACATATAGAACTTGTATATTCTTATTTAATCCCCCCCACACTTTGTCATTAATGTCACAAGTTTTATTCATTGATCATTATAAAAACTAGTTGTATTCATGTTAACCTACAGAATGAAAGGTATTTTCTGTTAAGGTAAGGTTGTTTAGTATTTAAATATTTCTATAACACAAACTTGATATGATTGCTTGCCTTCCTGTGCAAATGGCTTTTATGGTGTCTATTGCTTACTAGTTGAATTTCACCATTGTCAGCTTGATGATCAGAGCTTTCTCCTATATAATTTCAGTCTAGATTTCATCTCTATACTTCCTTCACATACTCGGCGCTGTCACCACACTCAGGGCCTCATCATTTCCTTGTGATGAGAATCCTTCACCTCTGCAGTACTGTCTTGTATCATCCTCAAGTACCGATAATAAGAAATGACCTCCATACCTCTGCTTTTTTTTACTTCTAATTGTCTTATTTGTTCTGTTCTAGAGCACTTGGCAAAGTTTTGCAGTTGAATATTCCCTCGAAAAGTAGTTAAAGCAAAGTTATATTCCCGTACTGAATTTTCTTTAAGTTCTGTTGTTTTCACCTTTTCATAATGACCTGGTCTCTGTTCTTTAAACATCTACCATTTCTTTTGAACAAACGGAAATTCAAAAGGTGAATTTCCTTTGAAGCTTACCGAGTTGTCTTATAGAGCCACAAAATATGTTTGCTTTTTTTGAAGCTAGTATGCTTATAGACAGCATTCTGGCATTTAGGCTTAGGTCAAAGTTGAGGTCTGCTGCTCCTTCTTCTGGGGACTCAGAAATAAAATAAGACAGGGAATATCCTTGTTTGTGTCTTGGGAAAGATGAGCAACTTGATTTTACAGACCAAGAAAGGTCCATAGGAATGTTTATTATATGGGTAAACTTCATTCATTTACTTAACATTTACTGATGAAATACTTTGTGTTATATATTATTGGCTGTACAATACATATTAGGTACAATAGAACCTAATATAAGTCTAATCAATCATCTGTGGTTTTCAATAGTTACAATACACTCTGGGTCATATTTCTTTATGTTGTGATGTCTCTTTATGCTTAACTGTTTGCTTTTCTTCTTGGTTATCTCTTTCTTTGATGCCCTCCAGTCTTCATATCATAAAGACTAACAGGTAAAACTCCAAGATCTAGGTTTTACAAACACTTCTTTCCTTTAAAACACAAGTGGATTTTTTTCATTCTATAATACCGGGAAAGGGGAGGGGAAACCCTGGATTAACTATGGTGAGAACACAGAATTTTGTTTTCCTCTAACCCACAAAGATGACACACAATTCTGTGCGAAACATTATCTACCTTCTCCTCTGTATCATTCATATATCATCTCTTTTGAAATAACTGTAAAGATGTATTATGTGCTATGAGTACTTCACATCAATCTTGATTCAATCAATATCATTGTCAATAACATTAACCCAGTGTACTGTTGGTGGGAATGCAGATTGGTGCAGCCACTGTGGAAAACAGTATAGAAACTCCTCAATAAACTAAAAATGACCAAGCGATCCTACTGCTGGGACTATACCCTAAGAACCCTGAAACTCCAATTCAAAAGAACCTATGTACTCCTATGTTTATAGCAGCGCAATTTCCAATAGCCAAGTGCTAAAAACAGCCTAAGTGCCCATCAGTCAATGAGTGGATAAAAAAACTGGTACATTTACACAATGGAATGCTATACAGCAGAGAGAAAGAAGACACTCCTACCCTTTGCAACAGCGTGGATGGAACTGGAGAGCATTATGCTAAGTGAAGTAAGCCAGGCAGTGAGGGACAAATACCATATGATCTCACCTATAAGAGGAACCTAATGAACTACATAAACTAACAAAATAGAGCCATAGGCACGGAAACATGGAACAGACTGACAGTGACCGAGGGGAGTGGGAAGGGAGATAATGGTAGAAAGAAGGGGAAAGAACTACACAAAGAACATGTATGAATGACCCATGGACGTGGACAAGAGTGTGGGGATTGACTGTGAGAGTGGAGGGTGGGATGGGTGAAGGACGGCAAAGGGGGAAAAATTGGAACAGCTGTAATAGAATAAGAATAAAAATGATTTGATATTAGAAAAAATATGTTCTTTTTCTAGATATTGGAATGATTGTGATACTTGTCAACTATTTTTTTTAAAGATTTTATTTTTATTTATTTTTAGAGAGAAGGGAAGGGAGGGACAAAGAGAGGGAGAGAAAGAGCAATGTATGGTTGCCTCTCACATGGCCCTCATGGGGACCTGGCCCGCAACCCAGGCATGTGCCCTAACTGGGAATCGAACCGGGACCGCTTGGTTCCCAGCCCACACTCATTCCACTGAGCTACACCAGCCAGGGCACTTGTCAACTTTTATAAATTCATAGTTTTATATTATTTATTTTGCTCATTCTAAGCAAACATGCACTTTCATATCTAATTGTTCATTCCTTTACTTGAAGAGATCTCCCTCAAATTGAATGTCTCAAACTCTACAATGCCTGGATTACCCACTGCATCTATATATATCTGAGATCATTTTGTTTGTTTCTCTTGTATTTATTTTGTGTGTAGCAGATATTTTTCTTTATTTATGTCTAGAGTATAATTATGAGTGGATCTGTAAAATCTTTCTATTGCTATAGATCCTGGGATGGCAAGATTTCTGTAGGATTACAAGTCTTGCACCTGGATAAGAGCACAGCACAGCAACTTGGCACAAGTTTTTGGCATTGTTGACCCCATCCAAATGTTTAAATTATTCCCAAATGATTGGATCCAAGTCAATCCTTTTGGAATATGTTTTCAGTGCATAGTGAATGTCTAAAGCTGAAGATTTTTGGCAGCATTTTTTTCTGGCAAGGTAGACAATATTTTACTTTTCAACATGAGATCTCAGGTTAGCAAAATTAAAATTGAAAGAATGAAAGAATGAGAGAAAGAGAGACAAAGAAGAAAAGAAAGAAAAAGTATTATAATGTTCTCCATATGTTTGGTATTGTCTCTCTCAAACAATGATGATTATTTTGGGGATGTAAATGACTGTCTTTGTGTTATAGGAAATGTTAGATTATAACAGGTAGGTAGGTTGCTTATACATAGGGCTCTAGAAAAGCAATGACATCACAAAAAATAAATAATTAGTTAATTTATTATTTGTTAGCCATGTTGTGGCAAAGCTTTTCTTTTACATAGGTGTACCATATTTTTTGGACCATAAGAGCCACCTAGGTTTTAGAGGAGGAAAATAGGAAAAAAATTTTGAAGCAAGAATTGTGGTAAAATATTTAATAACATAAATAACATTCAGAGTATAACTCAGCTACATTCGGACTATAAGATGCACCCCCATTTTCCTCCAAAATTTGGGGGTAAAGTGCATCTTATAGTCTAAAAAATACTGTACTTTATGTGTAAATTTCATGTATAGGACCAATGAGCATAGCCTAATGTTCATTGTGTGTTATTAGAAACAGTTTCACTTGCACTAACTAAATCCAATATTGCACCAAGTCTATATTTTAGGTCCTCATGCATAGGTATGCTTTTCAATTTCCCAATACAAATTTTAGGTTTTAGCAGTTTTCCTTGTTGGAAAATTTATGCTTGACTATAGCCTCACTTTTTCTTTATACAGTTCTTATTGCTTTCTTGTTGAGCTGGTGGTGGTGAAGTTAATGGTTGACTAATTACAGTTTTGTTTAAATATCTGTTATTTTTAAATTTCAAAGCATTTAGAAGAATAATTTTGATATTTGTACAACTGCATTGTAAGTATGATAATTGGCCTCTTATTTGGAAATGCGGGCAACTTAGAAGAAGAATCACTTAGCAAAAAGCATGGCTAAGGATTATAAGACATATTTATGAAAAGATGAATTAGTATGGCTAGAATTTAAAGACAAGGAAGTGGTTGCCAGCTAAGCTTAATAGAGCCAATTTTAGACTTTGTAGAGATCTGTACTATGATTGAGTGGAAAAGAAACAAATAGAGCTCAGGCCAGTTTTCAAAGGCATCTTCTGGCTTACATAGTCAAAAGGTCCAAAAGATAGTTTGGATATAACTGTTTTATGAACCTTAATAGGATAGAAATTTCTCATAAATCAAAGCTTCCATGGAAGTTACCTTAGCTAGTTTTTAGTTATTGAATCAATCAATAATTCATTAACTATTATATGCAAGCCACTGCTGCAGGTGTTATGCTAGAATAGGAATGAAAAAGATAGTTTCCTTAAAAAAATTAGCTATCAGAGTACATCACACAGATGATGTGTATGTAAATAACCATAAACAAGGTGAATGTGGTAAATATCATTAGAGTAAAGATCGGGAACAACCTGATTTCAGATGAGAAAGAAATTATTTGCAGCAGGATGATAAGACAAAGGGTTGAAGAAGGGGAAGATTCATGAATATGAAGCAGTGCAAGTGATTCAGTGAGAGTAACAGTGGAAGCAATAGCACAGAGTGAGGCAAAGCACAGAGCATGTGCCTTTGTAAGACCTCCAATTGTAGATGACCAGGAGGGAATGGGATCAAGAACCCAAGTGGAGAGGAATTTTCATAAGAAGAGAAGAGGAGGTACACTTCTGAGAATTGCACAATAGAATAAGAATGGCAAACCGTTTTAATTGAAATAAAGAGAAGTCATTGTAAATAAACCCTATTTGTCTTATCGAAAACTATTCTCAATAGAATTGTAAGCAAAGCAATTCATTACAGAGTATGGAAGGGGATGGCGGTGAGGAGGTGCAGAAAATGGTAGGGATAGGTCCTGTGAGGAATATAATGCTTAGAGATAAATTAAACAGTTACTGAAAGTGTTGACAGCTAATATGAGATAAAATGAAATAATTTTTGAAGCATATTGGCCTGCCCAAAATTACTTGTTTTTCTCTTTTCTTTTTCTATTAATGGCCTCAATCCATTGCTGAAGCCAGAAACTTGGGAGTTTTACTTGGGTACATCCTGTTTTTCACCCCCTTCCAACAGAGCTAAGTTGTTTTATAAACCCTAATTAATTCGAATCTCTTCATTTCTGTTAACTCCCACTGTTATGACCCTATTCCAAAGCACTAAGATTTGCTTGGTTTCAATTTAAATATTACTTCTGTTAGAATGCTTTCTTTAACCAACCTGCCTGAGTTCCTTTACAAAATTTCATAGAGGACTCCTGGTCATGGACAATGGGAGGGGATTGGCTATGGGAGTGGCAGGGGGACAGGGTAGGGGAGAGCAATGCAGAAAAAAGATAGGGCAACTGTAACTGAATAACAATAAGAAAGAAAGAAACAAACAAACAAACAAAACATTTCCTTAACACATTCCACTAGGTCTGGAACATCACCGCTCCAGCAATTTCATCATCAGCATCATTTAAGGTACAGTGGTTGTCCCCCAAAAGGCTTAGCCCTATTTCCCCGAATCCGTGCCCATCCTCTCAGTTCCTAAACCATCCACTGTGTTCCATGGACTGGAAAATTAATTAGTAAAATTTCTATATCCTCAATCTGTATTATAAATTATTTACTCATTTCCTTCCTTGGAACCCTCTCTGCTAATTTTATTGTTCCAATAGTTAATCTGTCATGTGGTGAAGTTTGTTTACTTGTTGTCTGTGATTGGTATTGTTGTCCCTTTTTTCTTATTGCTGAATTCCATGCCATTGTTCTTCCCTTTATAACCTCCCCGCTAGTTTCAGGCCACCACTCTATTTCAACAGTTATTTCTCTTTCTTTCTTTCTTTCTTTCTTTCTTTCTTTCTTTCTTTCTTTCTTTCTTTCTTTCTTCTTTTTTAAAGATTTTATTTATTTATCTTTACAGAGAGGGGAAGGGAGGGAAAAAGAGAGGGAGAGAAATATCTGCCTCTTGCTCACCCCCTCCTGGGGACCTGGCCCACAACTCAGGCATGTGTCCTGACTGGGAATAGAACAGGCAACCCTTTTGTTCTTAGGCTGGCACTCAGTCCACTGAGACACACCAGCCAGGGCTCTTTCTTATTGCAGATAGCCATTGTATTCATTCCTGAGGGATGTTAGACCAATGCACCAAAAACTGAATGGCTTAAATCACATAAGCTTATTGTGTTATAGTTCTAGAAGCTATAAGTCCAAGTCAAGGTGTAAATTGGGCCATGTTCCCTTGAAACCTATTGGGAAGAAACCTCCCTCACTTCTGGTGTTTTCCCTTTCTTCTGGTGATTTCCAGCAATCCTTGGCATTGCTTGCCATATAGAAGCATCACTATGATTTCTCCCTCTTTCTTCAAATGTCCATCTTCTCTGCAGATATGTCTTTCTCCTCTTATAAGGACCCCAGGAAGATTGCATTAAGGACCCACCTTACTCCTGTATGACCTCATCCTTACTTAACTATTTGGCATGAAGTCACATTTTGGAGGAATGAGAAATTAGGACTGGGACAACTATTTTGGGGGGACAAAATTCAACCTATAACACCCACTTGCCTTTATCTCTTGAATATTTTATTCTTTGTCTCTTCAGCATTCTTGATCTTTACTAGTTCTAATATCCTTGTGGATAATCCTTTCAATCCTCTGTCCTTTCAGTTCCTTACCACCTCTTCTCCAATAAATTTGCACTTCAATTTAACTCAGGCTCTTACTGTTACTGTCAAACACAAAAGCTTGTCATTATCAGTAACCTACACTCTGATGACTAAATCCTGTTTTTTTTTAGTTCACTCATCCTAATATCCCAGTTCCAATCATCATACAACTGTACCAAGATTTATCATGTGTTAGTGTAACTAATGTTTCACCCTTGCTCACATTATCTCATGCCCTCACTTCCTTTCTTCCTAGGGTAAATTCTGTGGTCAATTACTGTAATCACCTTTTTCAGTCTACTCAGCTGTTTCTTTCCTCTCTCATTTTATTCTTCTCACTTCATAAAACTGCAACCTTGAACAAACCCATCTGCTCGATCTTACAAATTAAAAATCAACTGGAGAAAAACAAATAAAAACAGTGACAGAACTATTTTAAATTTATAATCATGAATTTAACTGGGTGCTCAACACCTCTTAGCAATGATATTATGGTTTCCTCTATTTATTCTCCTACATTTCTAGGCAACTATTTCACACATTCTCATGCGATAAGCCTCCAACAGTTCTCCCCCATCACTCTCAGCTAATGACCCTGGTTCATAATACACGAAGGGAATAGAAACAATCAGATGAAAATATTCAACTCCAAACAGGCCCAACAAGTTAACTGCATCAGAACACATACACTCTACCTCTTTACTTTTACTGTGTATTAACTGTTTATGTTTCTAGCAAACACGATCACTTGTTGCTTGTTTACTTAATCCCAACCAAAGTTGCTTATTTAAGGCCATCGATCCCACAAATTCTCCTGCGTTCTCTCACATCATATACATTTTCATTTTCTATCAGACTATCTATATTAATACTCAATTTAGTTTATTATTTAATCCTTGACTTCTAGAACAATGCATTTCTTATGGCAATTGCGCAATATGTATTTTTTTAATGAACGGATTGGTAGATTTCTGCCCAAATCTGAATTTTGTGAGGTGATAGGAGGATTTTGGTAAGGGCTTCTTTTTTGGGGAGGGTGGTATTGATTTAAACATTGCAGCCAGATCATAATCAAGGAGAAATACTTGTGTTGATAACCAAAAACTCACATGTATATAATGCCTTTTACATGAAAATTGCTAAAATCCACTCATTTTGTTGTTCTGCCCCTTGCATAGTGAACTCAATACAATGTAGAAAATACTTGGGAGGAGGAAAGAAAGAGGGGAAGGGTAATATATAAATGACATAGTATACCGTCACCTAATTGACAGTTGGCAATAATTCAATCTAGCAGAGGGAAATGAACCTGCTTTGTCAGAAATTAGCATTTGCAGTCAAATAGTTTAATGATTAAGTGCTGTTGTTTACAAAACATACTGCTTGAATGTTAGTTCACTTGTAGAAATATTAGCATAATTTTATAATTCTAACACAATTCTGTAGGGTTTATTGTGAATGGCTGTCTATTGTCTTTATTTCCCAATCTACTCTTTATTTCTACTGTGATTTGTGGTTTCTTTGAAATTTACTTTCGAAAATTTGACAACAAAGAAGTATGTTATTTTAAGAGACCAAAATTTACATTTAGAGGGATGACTTTACTAGTAACTATTCTGACTTAAGCTCTTACCATTGCTAATATTTTAGCATTACTCATTAATATGACCCTCTCACACCCATGTCTTCTATGATAAATTTGACAGATAAGAACACATTAAGAAGCTCATTTTGATTATACCAGGTAAGGCAGTTCTTCAATTCAGTGATGAAAGACATTGTTGATCTCCTAAAGAGACATTTGAGCTATTCATTGTGATGGAAAAGAAAAATAGAGTGACTTTTTGGAGTCACTGTATGGCAAGTGATTCTTAAGGGGTAGTCAAAGGCTGCTTGCCTTGATTTGGGTGAAATTAATTTTACATAACAATGGTAAATATAGGAAATCTACAATTAAATTTCAAAGCTATTTCTCACACCTTGAGTCTATGCAAAATTTAGGTTCAGAAAAAAGTTTTTAACACTTTGTCTATAATAGAATTTTGTCAGCCTTTATATGAGAGTGACTTTTTTTTAAAGATTTTATTTTATTTATTTTTAGAGAGAGGGGACGAGAGGGAGAAAGAGAGGGAGAGAAACAGCAATGTATGGTTGCCTCTCACATGGCCCCCACTGGGGACCTGACCTGCAACCCAGGCATGTGCCGTGACTGGGAATCGAACCGGGACCCTTTGGTTCCCAGCCCACGCTCAATCCACTGAGCTACACCAGGCAGGGCGAGAGTGACTATTTTTATACAAATGAAGGGATTGTTGTTGAGTGAGCGTACAAAAATGATGGTTAGGAATAAACTGCCGTATCACAGGAAGGAAATGATGAATCTACTGGGCATCTCAGTCTCAGATGTCCCCTAAACACTGCTCAACTTCGCATTCAGATATATAATAGGTAGCCAGTGAGTTTATTACAACTTTTTAAGATACAGGAGGATAAGGGTCAGTGATATTCATCACATCTGTCCTAATGCCACTTGTGACCATACTTTAATTTAGAATTTATATAGCCAAACATGTGCTAATAATACTATTAACAGCACTTTGACCAAAGTGTTTTCGGAAGCTACAGAGTTTATGCCATCAGGTGGAGTGATTAAAACAGATTTTCCCCCTAGAAATAGGTTCTTTTAAATTTTTTCTGACATATTTATTTATATCATAGTACTTCAAAATATCCATGGTGCAGCAGAAGTAGCACATGCTTGAGAATGGTTTGTAGGGTAATAATATGGGTGTAATAATTTATAGTTTTAATTTGAACACTTCACCTAAAATGTCATATGGTATACTTGAGTGTGATATTGTTGTGTTATAGAATTACATGCTTATGATTTTGTAATAAAATATTTTGTAGTGAAAAGGGGGAGTTATTTGTGCTAGACCCTGTATATTTACATAAGTAGCAGAATCACATATATTGTTCCTACATCAATGTGCAAACCTCAGGGGTGATTTCCAGAGAATCTTAGAATGTGAAATGGAATGCCTTTGTCAATATACTAATGATATGTGAGCAAGTGTATTGCTATGGTCTATGGAAAGGGGGGTATTAATAGACACTCATGAAGTACTTTTAGTATTAGAGGTGTGGGGGTACCTGTATGGGTATATATAGGCATATATATAAACAATATATTTATGCTTACATAATAATACTACACTTGATACTTAGCAAGCATTTATGAAATTTTATTATGAGTGGTGAAATAGAGATCATCAGAGGTCTTGTACTAAAAGAAATAGTAGCTACATACATGATACCAAAGCTTCTGGATGAAAAATGATTTCAATTATTTACTTATTAAACATTATTTTCCTCTTTATCATGCTCCAAACCCTGATGCATTGGCGGCATTTGCAAAACAATTATTTGCATAGAATTGGAGTACTTAGCTAAAAATTCCTTTGAGTTTTGAGGAAACAAATGAGGAATAAAGTAGAGGCCACGAACCCAGTTTCTGCGTCTCTCAGTTTTACTTGCTCCTGATTGCTTCCGGGGGTGTCTGTCATTCTTTTAATGGAAAGTCCCATCTGTTATCACCCTCCCCTTACCTCCTAAGCCCACTAGCTGTTTCAGCTTTCCACTGGGCACCATCAGGCCTATTATGGCCAATTGCAAGGGTAAGTTGGTGCTTGGGAAAGACGAAGGTGCAGACATTTTGGGGACTATTCCATACGGGATCTGCACTAATCCAGGGAAACTTCAAATACTATCATAGGTCTTGAGTTCGAGTTGCTGACTATTACCCAGGTAACCAAATGTCAAATTGAAATATATACACTTAACAGCCTTCATAAACTGTACACTGGTTCTATAGGAAGCCCTTCTGTGGCAGGAATGGTTTAAGGGAAAGCTCCTGAAATTGTTGCACTCCAAGCCCACACCCCAGGAAGGTAAATCAGAAATAATACCAAAATGTTGGAGGGATTGTGCAGGTTAGAAAGTGTCATCAAATACTTTTAGGATATAGGGATATTGGGTTCCCCATTGTCTCTTTTCAGTTCCATATTCTGTTCACTGAAAAATCCCGATGAATCATGAGAGATAACGGTAGATTACCATCAACAATAGTAGCTTCAAAAACAGATGCTGTGCCAGGTATGATACATTCACTGGAGTATATGCTTTCTGTAGCAGAGATTTACTCTTTGTTTGAAAAACAGCCCCTGTGTAGTCCTGGGTCAATGGTAGAGATTGAACACCCAATCACGGAACATCAACTTTTAATGATAAACAGAGTCACCATATCCCAAGATCAGGTAGGCACAATAGCACTCCATTAAATGACAGAAATAACACATTCAGGACAAGCCTAGAGTAGGTCAGAAAAGCATGAGTACATTGTATGAACAGATGCACCAGAAAGGTATGTTATATACCTTTATTATACTGAATCCTCTCCTTCAGCCCAAACTGATGGCTTCACAGAGGATTCCCTACAAATGACTAAGGAAGCAGCAAAGACTCAAGCCTTGTTCTCAAATGGGTCAAAGTGATATGATAGGACTAGTTGTGGATAGAAAAGGTAGTCGAAGCTATGAATATAAACTGATGATGGAAACATGACAGATTAATTGGTTAGTTGATGAGAAATATGTAAGAATGGAAGATTGTGAACACAATAGTCTAGGGAAGAGGTATCTTACTTTCATTCTGACATGAATCTTCTATTACAGAGTAATTTCTGAAAAAACAAACAAAGAAACAAAAATAAGTATCCAAGGTGACCTGTCCTAGATGATAAGCAGCCTCTCTTCCCAGGATTCCTAATGATTACACAATTGACCTTCAGGAGAGTGGCCATGGTTGCAGGCATGGAGGCTATTTTGGGTCCCAAAATATAAGACCCCTTTTACCAAGGCTGAATTAACTAGAGCTACAACTAAATGTTTAACCTGTCCATAGGAGAAGCTGATACTGTGACAAGACTTCTCTATGGCAGCATTTGCTGGTGAGTACAGGCAATCATTGGTGGGAAGTTTATTAATTGGACCCCTTCTCCCTTGGAGAGAGCAAAAATTCATACTTACTAAGACACTGGATGTATCATGTATCTCTGTGCCTTTATCAGCACCGCACTCTGCCAGGAATATCCAAATCTGTGGCATCTGTGGGCCACACTGGAAGAAAAAGAGTTGTCTTGGGCCACACATTAAATACATTGCGACATGTTATCACAAAAACATTTCATCATGTTTTAAGTAAATTTACAATTTTGTTTTGGGCCACATTCACAGCCATCCTGGGCCGCATTTGGCCTGTGGGCCATGAGTTGGAGACCTCTGACACAGAATGCCTAATCCTGTGCCCTATGTAACATGTTCAAAGGGTTTGTGTAATGCACTTCTCATTGTGGGATTTGCTGGTATCACAATATACTGCATTTCCTACAGTAGGCAGCCTGATAGAATGATGGAATACTGCAATCAAAGCACAGTAGAGGTGTCAGTTCATGGAAAAAATTTGTGGGGTTAGGGCACTCCCCACAGGATGCAGTATGTGAGGTGAAGTAGAGGCTAATGTGTGGCATTTTGTATGTGTGGCACTACTAGAATTCGTAGGTCCAGCAAAAAAGACATGGGAGAAGTGTACCCATTTTTACCATGACTCCAGTGTCCCACTTATGGAATGGGTGACCCAGATCTTTTGTCCTGATTTCTGAGGGACTGGAGGAATAATTCTGCCTGGAAACAATACAGTTTTCACTAAGATGACTCTGTAATTTTCGCACAGACATTCTTTACTTCTAGCAGTGCAGCAGGCAGAGAAGGGAGATGCTCTGCCGTGAAGAACTGGGGTTGCTAGTACAGTGCTCGTTAGTTCTTCCATATGCACTGATGATCTGAATGGGCCAACGCAACATCACAGCACTGAAAAACAAGGCAGCCAGGGCCTCTTGTGCACTGGGGATAGGAATCCTGATCCTACCACCAGAAAATCAACTTAAATATGCTGAGTACTGTCTGAGGCTTGACAATTCCTTAAGTGGCTGTCATCATCTGAACCAGTTACAGCAGTGGAGAATATAACTGTGTTTTCTAACATTGTAACTCCTCTAGAAAAATTTAATTCATCTTGGTCTAGAAGGATTGAACTTATACCACCAGCCCCTCTCACCCGGAGGGTGGGGAGGTGATAGTATTTTGTTCTCACATCAAGGAAGGCATAGTGCTGTAGTATCAGATCCAGTTATCACAGGTGAAAGCTACTTGATATGGATAGTCAATGAGGTCAACTATGTGGGACTTAAATTAGGCTTTTTCCCAGGTCCCCTCAGCTCCACCTGCTTCCTCTATTCTCAGGCATTGAATATTGGAAATTCCCCAGAAGCTATAGTGGTCATCTCATCTCCTGATAACATGGGATGTCTTGGAATTTGCTGACGTGAGGGCTGAACTCCAACAAAGCCTCCATCATGTTTGTTTTATCATCATTGTCTTCCCGCCTCATCTGATCTAAGCCTATGAGTCACTGGCTTCTCTCTGCATTTCTACACTTAGATGGAGCTATGAGCTGCAATGCTGAGTATGGAATCAGGCTTTCCCAGCAACTGTAAGAACAGTATGTCCAAATTCATAGAAGTAAGAAAGTTCGAAAACCAAAAAGCAGATAGTTCACCTCACAACTCAAATAATGGCACAGATGGTTTTTCTGAGACTACCATCATACCTGGGTGTACAGCGGAAATGTTTTACACATACCTTTCACTTCCCTACACCAAATCTTTTAAAAGACCTGTACTTAAGGGTTGAGATTTAATTAACAATTATTATGGATTTATCAGGACATCCCTAAGTTAAGTTAGCTTTTTCCTTTATTTTTCCCAAGAGTTTGTGGGGATAAAACATATTGGGTTGGCCAAAAAGTATGTTACGTTTTTTTTTTTTCAATCTGTAAAATAAAAGACACACGTTTCATTTTCACCAATAACTTTATTGATTTGGTTATTTTAAGTATGTGGGCTGTCTCCTGCTATTGACTTCTAGTGGGGAGAGCCCAGGGGTGCTGCTAAACATCTTTCAATGCACGAGACAGCCCCACAGCAGAGAATTATTTGGCCAAAATGTCAATAGTACCAAGAAACTTCGCAAACCACTTTGGACATGTTCGATTATTCACAGCACCTTCTCTCCATGCTGCACAAGTCTTTTTGTGCATTTCAGTTGCATTGTTACCTTTCTTGAAATAATAAAGCATAATACACCAAAAGGTTGCATTTCTTCTTCCATCTTCAATATTAAAATGGCTGCGCAAAAAATTATCCAATTTTGATAACTTTTTAAAAAATGCTCACTGATGTAAAAGCTGTCATTCTACAATCTAACAAAATTGATTGTTTCGAATGAACTTAAAGACAACTAAGCACTATTAGAGCTACCATATGGAAAAAATGTAACAGAGTTTTTGGCCAACCCAATGCAGTCACCACTGCCTTGGTTCTACTAAAGTGTCAATAACTTTACCCACCATGGCTTTTGCACCAGCAGTGAAAATACACAAGGGAAAAGGGAAATAATAGCTCAGGGTTATTTCTTCACTGACCGCTGAATGGTGGGTTCCCAGAATGCCCTGAAGTCCAGAGGGACACACTTTCAGAAACTTGCCTGTAGATACTACCCAAACTGAATCTTGGGCAAAGGTGGAAATCATTTTATTTGTTTTTGGAAATTGTTTAAGGAGTTATATGGAATATTTTGGTACCTGGTGTTTTGGAAATCCATTATTTGTGAGTTAAAATTCCTCACATTTTTCATTTTCCATTTCTCACTCAAAAATTCAATATCAGTAGAAACTTTCTTCTGTACCAAACCTTTGATCTCTTTTAAAAATACAGAAAGTAAATAATCTCCAAACACAATTAGAGTCAAGGTAAAAAGCAAGGCAGATAATTAAGATTTACCTAGAAATGTACAGTAATGAATTCCTAAGCACTTACTGAGTACCATCAAAGAATAGTTATATATGCATGAAAACAAAATGTCTGATTCAAAACCTTTTGTTGAGTAGTACACTATTAAATGTGCTAACCTGAGTATTATACCAGGTAGAATGCTGAAAGAGTCTTTTTGAGACGTCTAAAACATGGAATGACCTTCAGAAAATTGAAAACATTGCTCGTACTTTATTACATACAAGTAAATTACTGGACAGTATACATTAACTGCTTCATTTACTCATCCCCACAATTCCATGACAAAGTATTGCTCTCATCTATATGTACAGATGAGGAAACTGAGGCACAAAGTGGCTATGTAACTTACTCTATTTACTCTAAAGGTATAACAATTGGGCCCAAGTCATTTTTGCAGTAAGTGGAAGAATCACTGGTTAAAATTTATTCAACCGTTTTTAAAGTTAAGGATTTTCATAATGCTTATTTTATGAAAGCATTTAAAATTCTCAGAATTCTTAATCATCTTACATCTTTCTACATCTTTCTTCTCCTCTACAGAATATCAAAGCAAACCACTGTATATCAAAGGGCACTTACAATAGGGGCACGTTCTTTACTATGTGTAAACTTCAGAACTGACTGAAGAAGAAAATTAGAAAGATTTCCTTTCTGCTCCCCGAGGTGTGGAGAAGTGTATGGGATGATTCTCAATGCCCTAAATAAAAATATGAAGTTGTTTCAAGGATGTAGCAATGGATATATGAGGCACAGTTTGTTAATAGAATTGTATTCTCATCTTTTTTTCAAATTACTTTATTGTTGTTCAATTACAGTTGTCTGCATTTTCTGCCCACTCGCCTTTTTATATGTGTTTGAATATGGCGTGAGTGTATACACAGGTATGAGTGTAAGAGGATGAAACGTTCCCCGAATAACCTGAGGATCGGGTAAATTGGCTTTATAGTTTCAAAATTTGAGCTGCATAGTATGGTGATTCCCTTTGAAGGGAAGACGTTTTATGCTTTTTTCCTTAAGGAACAGAATTTTACATAAATACTCTCTTCCTGGATCCAAACAGGGAAGAAAAGGCAGAACTAATCCAGCAACAGGTGAATGAAATGATGCGGTGTTTATTAAATTACCTAGTTAAAATAGCTTTTTTTTACAGCTTGCAATGGAATCACTCAACTCATGAAGTAGACACTATATGATCAATAGAAAATATCTGTGTACCTTTATTAGCCTAGGTTATTTATAATTTTAAAAATATACTTCAAAATTTCCTTATACAGCTTTGTTCATTTTTTTTTTTCAGAACAGCTTAGTAAAACTTTACCAGGATCTGTCCTCAGATACACACTTGTAAATCCATTGTCTCTAATAAGAATTGCTCATGTTGTATCTCAGATGAATTTTCTCTCTATGCTATTATAACTAAATGAAAGTCTATGCTATACAAACAATTCTGATTGCGGGTTGACATTAATATTTGTCCTACTTTTAGATCTACAAGATTAAAAAATGCAGTCATTCAGAACTCATGTTTTGCAAAACCTAAGTGGAACTTGCAACTCAGGCTGGAAATTTTATTCTCTCAAATTAGCATTTATTAGGTTTCATTGCGCTTTGCAGGTTGAAAAATGACGCCATATGTTTCTGATTGCTTTAGACAACTATTCAAATGAATGTTGTCTAAAATTATTTATCCTCAATTTATCCCCACACTTTTTAAGACTTAAAAACTTTTACATGAGAGATTGTATTTAAAAATAAACATAAGTCAAAAGCAAAGTAGTTAATATTTGAGATGAAACCCTTGTCCTTAGAGGGAGAAAGGATGCAGGATTTTTCATGTACAAATAACCAAGAAGAACACAGACTCTTGGAATAGTATTAAGAGCTGCCATTTAAAAGTTACATGTTTTTCTAGGCATTGTGAAGTATCGATTATTCCCCCATATTTGTATTAGAAAACAGGTTCAAAGAGATTAGTTAGACTGTGCTCCTTTTAGTAAATATAAATGTATTTTAATAGCTATGTCATAGCTTGTAAATTATTCTGTTTTTTTTATAGACAAGGTTAACTTTCTATTCTCAATGAAATGTTCAGTCATTAATATTTTCGAATGATTGTTTAAAGCTAACAAGTGATCTATTTTAGAGTGAAACCATTTAAAATTATTAGGAACATGTTTCAAATATAAATAAAGTCTTGGGCTGCAGCTTATTAGGATTCATATAGCAATATATGTTGCTGGAAAATACAAACATTAATGTCATTTGTGTCCATACATAGTGAAGAATATGACATTACCACAAAGTGTTTTAACACTCCACAGCTTAGTAAAGAATTTCTATATAGGGAATATTAAAGATGTCCATCAAATTCTGCAAACTCAAAGAGGGCAGAGGGAATTCCATTTCCATGTTACATATATTCATATGATAATTTATGTGACAGTGAAATGCACTCTACTTATTTCATGAAGGCTGAACAAAGATTATTTAGTGACATTAAGACACATTTTGCATGTAAGTAAGTAACAGGTAGGCTGTAGCCTGACAATGTTATTTTCAATGTATGCATATATTTATTCTAAATTCGTCAGAGTGTTAATAAACTTAAAGAAGCATGTTATTTATTCCAGGCCAGTAAGGTGCTTGGTTGTGTTTCTACTGTATTAAAATTTCCTTCACTTGTTAAAACACCATCAGGGAAAATAGGTAATGAAAAAAACGAGAACAAAAGGTGGGCCTTAATAGGGAGAAGGAAATATTTGCAAGGAACTGAGAAAAAAAAAAGAACTCATATTTATAATGGTAACTAGTGTATTTTTAAAATTCTAAACTTTTTTGAAGACACTGACAACTTAATGGAGGTGTTCAAATGGAAAACCTACTTGAAGGTAAAAGATGGCTGCATAGTAGATGGAAGTGGAATGTACTTGTTTCTGCCTCCAATCCAGATAAGCAGCTGGACTTCCCCATAATGAACCTGAACAATCAACTGAAACCTAGCTCTTGTAAAAGTTTGAAGCCAAAGAGAACAGACAGAAATTGTGGCTCTGGACTCCCTCCCTTTTGGATCTAGGGGCCTTAACCACATACAGTAGAGTCGGGAAGAGGGACTGTGTGGAGTCTGGGAATCAGTGGGGACTCACCGATTCTGTAAGACTCAGACAGAATACACCCAGCCTGAATTACTCCCACTGTTTTAGTACCAGCTTGGAGAGGTTGGGATAAGGGCTCAGACTGCAGGAGAGACCACAGCCACCACACCCAGTCCCATGGAAATGCCTACAAACTGCAGCCATCAGTGACTTTGAAGGACCTCCCATTTTCTGGGGAGGTCTTGTGTGGAAATGTAGACAATGTCTTAGTGAAACCAGAAAAGCTGGCATTCATGCTGCCTGTTACCTACCAGGCCCAATAAGCAGAGACAGGGATTGAATCTTTATGGGCGCTTTATTCAGATGGCTGGTGATCTGAGAAGACAGCAGGTTTGTAGCCTAATGGACCATATTACATTTCCTTCTAAGCCAGCCTTATAGAAAAGAAAACAAAGTGTGGTGAGGGGGTTGGAATTCAAGTAGAATTAGATTACAGAGACTGCAGCATTCTCACCCTGGTCATCTGTCTCTCCCTGGAACAGAATGGCTTGGACACCAACTTGATTGCTCCTTGATTGCTCATGGTCCCTTCTGGAGCACAAAGGTCAATTGCTTGGGTCTCCTGGAGTCAGGCTGGGCTGGACCTGCAGCTCCTGAAACAATAGCCTTTCACATGCATGTAACTACTAGGCTTATTTACTATTACCTGGAACTAAAATTTTCCCACTCTTGAGTGCCCCAGCATTAGCTGTGTGGAGTGGAAACTGCACAGAAACCAATATAAGGGGTGGATGCAGACAGGAAAGGACCCGAAGTACAACTGCTGTGCCAGCTGACAGACCAGAAGGAAGCCACAGCTGTGGAGTTCCCTCCTCTCAGGAGCGAGGGGCCTCAACCCCATGCAGGGATCCACAACCCACAGCAACAGAGACAGGAAGAGGAGACTGTAGGGGTCTGGTGGTGGGAATCCATGGGAAGTGCTTCCATTGCTGCAGCACCCCTGGCCCACTGTGGACTACAACAAACAGTGGCTTTAAGGGGTCTTCTGCTTGTGTGGAAGCATCACTAAGTGCCTTGGGAAGGAAGACCAGTCTCCCCCTTCTCAAGTATACAAGCAGTGCCCCATCCCTCCATCTTTGGGCCACTCCTGCAGCTGAGTTCAGAGGCACAGAGAAA
The DNA here is from genome assembly GCA_004026765.1 of Micronycteris hirsuta. Lineage (NCBI taxonomy): Eukaryota > Metazoa > Chordata > Mammalia > Chiroptera > Phyllostomidae > Micronycteris > Micronycteris hirsuta. The sequence continues at coordinate 45,466 of PVJI01010039.1, forward strand.
TCATGCAGGGAGGGGAATTTTTGGCCTGTCCTGCAGTTTTTGCAGTCATGTCACACCACGTTGGGACTTTGGGTCCTCCCCTGGTGATACCAGCTGCAGCAGAGATCAGGGTGTGGTGCAAGGAGGGGACTTTGCCTTCCCTACGTCATGCTCATTATGGCAGTGAGCCAGATGGTGCACAGAGCTAAGGGTTTCACACTGTCTCCTGGGGAGGCTACTATCTGGCAGTTAGGCGAGTGCTCAATTGCGTGGCTACACTGGAGGGAGCAATCCCAGTCTCAGCCCATGCTAGCCCAGGACAGAGAAGGAGTGTCTTCCTCAGTCCTACAGCTCTGTGGGTGCCACCCCCAATGGGAAACTATGGAGTCTCACCCTGCCAAGTCCCAGAATCCCTCACTGGGTGCGCTTCTATGATAAGCAGAAAGGATAGCTCAGAGCATGAACTCTCAAAGTGTGAGACCCTGGAAGGTTATTGTCTGGGAATGAGACAGAGTGCTTAGTCTCCTCCTGTGGTGGCTGGGCCAGCCCCAAAGCCCAGGGCTGCAGAGCTCACTCCTGCGAAGGGGATGGCTGGCTATGACTAATGAGACTTAGAGCTAGAGACTCTGGCAGATGAAAGGGTTTGGCTTTGAAGCAGAGGCTAATTGCCCTCGTTAAATGCCCTACTGAGTGTGTGACCCACAAGTAACAAACCCACTAGCATTATCTCAACAGGCCTGCGCTCATCCTACAGTCTCTCATCAAGAGGCTCAGGAGGAAGATTAGGCAACCTCAAGGAATGGCACAGTGCCTAAAAGGTGGATGTTGGCCTCAGGGAGCCTCAGTCCTTATACAGAGTTGCTACCAGCTCTAAGCAGGAAGAAGCTGACTCCTCACAATATGGCCCCTCACATGCACACACAGGTCCAATATACAAATAGTGAGCTCCATGGCAGCTACAGACAGGTAGCCCAAGGATAGTTACACACAATGTCTGACAATGGCCTGTATCTGAATCACATCCACCTGGACCGTGAACCAAGAAAACCCGTGGTGGGCTTCAGACCACACCAGAGTGTGAACCAACTAGCCACATAAGTGGTACACTCAACAGAGGATTCAGCAGCACCAGACCCTGCTAGACAATGCCACCTGAATGGGTAGCCCCTACACAGCATATCACACACAGTCTCCCAAGCTGAAGGGTTAACTCCACCCATGAAAGAGCCAATAACATCCAAGACTGGACTACAACTAGGGGAGCACAGAACCCACAAATAACACTCCTGGACCATGCAGTTCAGATGATCTGAAAGATTGTGCCACTGGCCCCCACAAGACACTTTCATCATTAAGCCATCAAACCATATTTGTGAGACATAACACATCTACTGAACACACAGAGATCAAATGAGGGGACAAAAGAAAATGTCCCAAATAAAAGAACAGAAATCCCCACAAAAAATTTAAAAATATAGATGAAACGGAAGCAATGTAAATGCCAGATGCAGAGTTCAAAATTATGGTTATAAGGATGCTCAAAAACCTTCAGGGAAGAATGGATGATCTCAGTGAAAATAAACAAAGAGATAGCACTAAAAGGGACATAGAAATGATAAACAAGAACCCGTCACAAATGAAAATTACAATATCTGAAATGAAGAATTCACTTACTTTAAGGCATCAGCAGCAGGTTAGATGAAGCAGAGGATGGAATCAGCAAATTAGAGGGCAAAATAATGGTATCCACCCAAACAGAAAATGAAAAAGAACAGAGGCTTAACAGGAAAGTCTAAGAGACCTTCGGGAAAACATGAAGCATAACAACGTCTGCATTAAAGGAGTACCAGAAGGAAAAGAGAATGAGCAAGGGATAGATAACCTATTTGAAGAAATAATGGCAGAAAAGAGCACAGAAGTTCAAGAAGCACAGAGAGTTGTAATCAAGATGAATCCAAAGACACCCACACCAAGATGCATCATAATTAAAATGGGAAAGGACCATGACAAAGAGAATTTTAAAGGCAGGAAGAGAGAGACAATCAGTTACTACATACAAGGGAGTAACCGTAAGTCTGTCAGTTGATTTCTCATCAGAAATACTTCAGGCCAGAAAAGGACTGGCAAGAAACATTGTGATGAAAGCTAATAGCATGCATGCAAGAATACTCTACCTAGCGAGGCAATCATTTGAAATTGAAGGTCAAATAAAGAACTTCCCAGACCAAAAAAAAAAAAAAAAATAGAAAAAGGTTAAAAGAGTTCATTAACACCAAACCAACATTCCAAGAAATGTTAAAGGACCTTCCTTAAAAGGAAAAATAAAGAGAAAAAAAAACAGGTGCAATAAAAATTTGAAATAAATAAGTCCTTTTCTATAATAACCTTAAATGTAAGTGGGTTAAATGTTCAAATCAAAAGACAAAGGGTAGCCGAATGGATAAGAAAACATGGCCCATATATATGCTGTGTACAAGAGACCCACCTCAGAACAAAAGATTTCCACAGGCTGAGAGTAAAGACATGGAGAAAAATATTCCTTGCAAATGGAAACAAACAAACAAACAAACAAAAAGATGGGGTAGAAATACTTATATCTGAAAAAAGCAAGCAAAATATAACCAGAGACATTGAAATTAAGAACAATCTAACAATAGCCAGAGGGGAGGAGAGCGGGGATTGTGGAGAGAAGGGTTTTCAGGAACTATTGCAAATGACACGTGGACAAAAGCAAAGGGGAGGGTGGAAGCAAGGGAGGGAGGTGGGGTTGGGTGGGGTGGGGAGGCGGGGAGGAAAGAAAATGCAGACAACTCTAATTGAACAACAATAAAGTAATAAAAAAAGAAATACTTATATCTGACAAAATAGACTTCAAAACAAAGGTCATAACAAAAGATAAAGAAGGTCACTACATAATACTAAAAGAATTGACCCAACAAGAGGATATAACTGTTGTAAACATATATGCACCCAACTAGGAGCACCTAAATATATACAGAAAATCTTGGAGGACTTTAAGGAAGAGATTGACAGCAATGCAGTCATAGTAGGGGTTTTCACACCCCACTGTCAACAATGGATAGCTCTTCCAGACAAAACATCAACAAGGAAATAGTGACATTAAGTGACACAAAGGATCAAATGGATTTAATTTTTATTTATAGAACATTTCATTCCAAAGGAGCAGAATATACATTCTTCTCAAGTGCACACGGATCATCCTCAAAGCTAGACCACATGTCAGATCACAAAACAAGTCTCAACAAATTCAGCAACATTGAAATCATATCAAGCATTTTCCCAGATCACAATGGCATAAAATTAGAAATCAACATCAATAAAAAGACTTGAAAACACTCAAATATATGAAGGCTAAAGAGTATGTTATTAAATAATGAATGGCTTATCGATGAGATCAAAGAAGAAATCAAAAAATATCTAGAAACAAATGAAAATGAATACACAACTACCCCAAACCTATAAGACACAACAAAAGCCGTCCTGAGAGAGAATTTCATGGCATTACTAGTCTACCTCAAGAAGCAAGAAAAATCTCAAATATAAAATCTAACCCTACACCTAAAAGTATTAGAAAAACAACAACAAACAACACCAAGAGCAAGTAGAAGGAAGGAAATAATCAAGATCAGAATAAAAATCAATGATATAGAGGCTAAAAAATCAATACAGAAGATCAGTGAAACTAGGAGTTGGGTCTTTGAAAAGATAAACAAGATTGATGAACCTTTAACCAGACTCATCAAAAAGGAAAGAGAGAGAGAACCCAAATAAATAAAATCAGAAATGAAAGAAGCAAAGTAACAACTGATATCACAAAAATACAAGGGATTGTAAGAAATTACTATGAACAATTATATACCAAGAAATTAGACAATGTGGAAGACATGGATAAATTTCTAGAAACATACAATCTTCCAAAACTGAATCAGGAAGAATCAGAAAACCTGGAGAGACAAATTACAACTAATGAAATTGTAGCAGGAATAAAAAAACTCCCAGCACACAAAAGCCTTGGACCAGATGGCTTCACAGGCAAATTTTACCAATCATTCAAGGAAGAACTAAGACCTATCCTTCTCAAATTATTCCAAAAAAAGTTCAAGAGGAGGGAAAACTCCCAAACTCTTTTTACAAGACCAGTATTATCCTAATTCCAAAACTTGATAAAGACACAAAAAAGACAGAAAATTATAGGCCAATATCCCTGATGAACATAGATGCTAAAATCCTCAATAAAAATATTAGCAAACTGGGTGCAATAATACAGTAAAAAGGTCATATACCATGTTTAAGTGGGATTTATCCCAGAAATGCAAGGTTGGTACATATTCACAAATTAATAAATGTGATATATCACATAAACTAAAGGAAAGATAAAATCACATAATACCAACAGATGCAGAAAAAGCATTTGATAAAATCTAGCACCCATTTATGATAAAAACTCTCAACAAAGTGAGAATAGAGGGATAATTCCTCATCATATTAAATGCCCTTGCCCTGGGAGATGTATTGGCAAAAATATTGCTACAAGAGATATCTGAGATTTTACTGCCTATGTTTCCTTCCAGGATTTTTATGGTTTTGTGACTTACTTTTAAGTATTTTATCCATTGTGATTTTATTATTGTTTTATTTCATTTTTGTTCATGTCACCTGTTTAATTTTCTCAACACCATTTATTGAAGAGACTGCCTTTACTGCATTGTGTGCTTTTGCCTCCTTTGTTAAGCATTAATTGACCAGAAAGTTGTGGGTTTATTTCTGGGATCTCTATTCTCTTCCATTGATGCAATTACCTGGAAGCTTAGGTAGTCAAATTTATAGAATCAAAGAGTGAAATAGGGTATACTAGACTTTCAGTTTATGGGGATATGGGAGGTTCTAATGGAAGAGAATGAACTTTAGTTAAGCAAGATGAATAATTTATAGTGATCTGTGGTACGTTGTTCCTATAGTAAACAAACTGTATGTGCCACTTAAAACTTTGCTAAAATACAGCATTCACTTGAAATAGTTTTGTATTATTAAAAATTTCTTTGTTGTTGCAAAATTTAAGGGTTTTTTTTTTGTGTGCCATGTTTATTCTTCATGATAATGTAATTTTTGGAAGAGGTACAAGAAAATATTTTTCCTTTTTTAATGTAAAACTAATTTCTTTAAATTATTTCATAGAGATTTATCAAACTCTCCATGCAAAATACAAGCAATTGAGCAAAACAATGGCTTATGATTAATCACAACACATAAATGACATTCGGAGGTCATTTGTACAATATTTATTAAGGGCTCACTGACTTTCTCAGAAAATGTTTGAGGACCACAGTATGAGCTCAAACTGTAGTAGCTTTCAAGTATTGCTGTTACTTTAATACAAATATTTATAGGTGAGACATTCTGACATTTAAACCCAACCAGAGCTTCAATTGCTTCAGTGTGTAAAAGCAAACGTATTTGAAAAGCACATACAAGTGAGGTTTAAAAAACACAAGATAAGACAATGTTGCATATTAGGAAGCATATTATTTTGATAGACCTGAGTCCTGGCTTTGTAGTCCTCTGCTTCCAGTTTCGGTTTAAATGTCCTCTTTACATTTTAGAGTTAAGTTGCATTTTTAAAAAATTTCAAATCAATATTATTTGTTAAAATTGAAAACCATTTGGGATGATGGAATCAGCAATGGACAGGGTACTAGAAGATACGTATTTTCATTCTGTTAGGCCACTTTGAGAACTTTGGGGAAGGAACTTTATGGAAAAAGGGCTTTGGTACATTCATTCTTCGCCCCCAAACAATGTTACATGAAATAAGAGTTACAAAAGTGCAACTACAATGAAAGTTTCCATATTGGACATATCTGGGAAATGCTGCCTTATATTTTCATCTTGGAGAGTCAGAAGTGCTCTAGTTCTCTTAAAGGCTCTGAGGAGACCTGCAGGGGGAATTTTTTTTAAGGAAAGCCAGAAAATTGTTTAACTTTGTCTGATTCAGAACTTTCTCAATTTGACAAGAGAATTGCTTTCACAACATGAAATCCATTGTAATCCAATCGAAGTGTGTTAAGTAACTAGAAAACTTTAGCCTATATGATCTTGGTTCTGCTAAAATTTTTTATATAGGTTGGTAATTATATTTTTAAAACAATGGCACATAAAGTTACCAAGCACACAGAGTAAATACAGCATATGTAACCTAATTGCCATAGATACTTTACAAATACATATATTCTTTATATTTTTGATTATCTAATTATGCAATTAATCTATGAATTATTATACATGATGGACTTTTTGTCATATAATGTCTTTGAAAATGCCATTATTCCATTTGAGAGGTAAAGGCAACTCCTGCAAAGTTAACAAATACTTATGACTGTGAGTTACAAACTGTAGTATTATTGTCCTGGCTGGTGTGACTCAGTGGACTGAGCACCGGCCTGTGAACCATAAGGTCATCAGTTTGATTCCCAGTCAGGGCACATGCCTGGGTTGCGGGCCAGGATCCCAGTAGGGGGCGTGTGAGAGGCAACCACATACTGATGTTTGTCTCCTCTTTCTCCTTCCTTTTCCCTCTCTCTAAAAATAAGTAAATGAAATCTTCAAACTGTAGTATTATTAAGAAAATTAAGAGAGAAAAGAACTTTTTCATGGTAACTCCATTCTGTGTTAAATGTTAGCTCCAGGCATTTTCACTATTTAATTACTCAGAAAGAAATACTTATGTGATTATGATGAACCCTGTTCTTATCAAACTTGAGTTACAGGGACTTGGTGATGATTACTCCATGTAGCACAGCTGACTTGTCTGACTCTGGGCCTGTCGATATCAGAGTTGTATACTTTGTAGCATCTTCATTTTGAAAAAGTCAGTTGTTTGTTTCAAGTACATTCTGTCCAAAACATGTTTGCTATGTATTATTTAGTGTATATTGTCAGAAATCTGTGAGAGAAAAGCCACTCTGATTCAGGGTTTAAAATACTAAACGAGGAAGGCTTGTCATTTGCTAAAGCACAAATTAAATTCATTACCTTCTAGCCACCCAGTTGCCCACTAGTACTAGTTTTCCAGAGTGTACTAAGCACTTTATACATTGATAGTAACACTTTTGGGCTACAAGGGTATCATTTTGTGTACTGAAACACTAATAAATGATAACAGCTAATTCATTTTTCAAGTGTGCTTTATTTCCCCCCCCCAATGTATAACATAGACACTGGCAGTATCTGGTTCAATATTTTCTAAAGTTCACACTTTCATTCTATTTGTAATTTGGGGTTCTGCAGACACGATGAGGCACTGACATTCAAGCAGAAAATCTTTAAAGGAAAACAAACTTCCTCAGCTCATTGACCTTTCTCTCATTTGATGAGCATTTGGACTTTTTAGATTCTGAAGGTCAAAAATAAATCTCTTTATATTTATCCTTAGCCTAACTACCTGTGCAATGCCAATAATCTGTCAAAAATGTGCTCAGGTAATTTTTTTCTCTACCCACATGAAGTGTTTCTAAATACAGTAAATTCTCCTTTTCTTTCATTTTAAAGATAAAACCAATGAATGCATCCAAAAACTGAACTTGTTTTATTTATTTTTATCATGAGCATTTAATACTAATGACTAATGTATTGTCATAAAAGTGTTTTCTGTACAATCTTATTTGACTTGCTGTAAAAACTCATCTTGGTTGAATATTTAATATGCAATTACTTGAGAATGTTGCCATATAATATTGAATATATTTTTATGTTAATACTGTTGCTTTGTAAATCTTTCTCCATAAATATATTTATATATATATTTAATCTATAATTTTCATATTTTTCCTAAAAACTTTAAGGAGATCATCTTTAACATACCAAAAGTACACAAAGAAGCTGCCTTTATTTTACTATCTACTCTGCATTATCCTGTCCATGGCCTGTCATTTCTATTGCATGACTCTAATTTTGTCACTCCTGTCAGTACAAAAGGTCAACTTTGTTAAAAGATATTGGCTTAGACTAGCAGTCAAAAATATCAATCATGTGGCCGCAACAGACCTTTCTAAGTAACTTTTGATAGCAATCTTCTCTTGCGTTCTCTCCAAGTGGAAGTACTGGATGGGGCGCTGTTCTCCAAAATATCTGGGACCCCCTAAGTCTCCTGAGACTTGATGATGTCTCTCCTGCTTAGAATTACTAATTACCAATTGTTACTCAAAAGATGGTTTTGTCAAAATACTATCCATTCCTCAAACCGTTCTTACAGTCCCTCATTCATGAAGCTTTTCTCAATTCTCTCAGATGTACCTTCTAATGGAAGGTACATCTGAAACCACCTGGCCCGACATGATCTGCCAGCCGAGTGAGGCCAATTGCAGGAGAACAACCACCCTAGCAATAGAAACAATTTTGATAAATCATAAATGATTGCTGTATTAAGGTACTATTTTTGGAGGTAGTTTGCTATTGAGTGATAGATAATTGATATTAATTGCTACCTTAGACTTGATATACATTTTAGTTAGTAAATTAATCTTCGTCTTTCAAAAACAAATGTGTGAGAATTGACCATAATGCCTTCATAACCTGCCCATGGAACTAGAGCCTACACACATAACTTTGCATTAAGAAAGAGCCTTAAAACTTATCAATTTATTGCGCAGCACATTTTTATGGGCATGGTAAGATTGGAGTTACTATCCATTTTCATTTTCTTCCAGCATAGTAAGGCTGGAAAGCTAAAAACGCTATTTTCAGACCACTCCAAGCTAAACTTATATTAGTAAATTAGATACTGACCATTTATGCTGTCTGGGAAATTTGGAATGGGAGAATCAGTCAGGGACATTTATATGCCGATTTGGTTATTGCTACTTGGCAATTGCATTTTTGAAGTGTTAAGCCTCATTCTCTGTGTGTGGGCATATGTGTGCCTGTGTGTGTGGGCATGTCTGTGCTCATGTGTGTGTTTTGCCCTCCAGTTTGTAACCATGAGCTCATGGATGTGAGGGGCATTTGTCCTGGGCAGTGACTGCTGTCTGCTTCCTGGATCGGTGCTACGTGACCTTGAAGGTAATAGTTGTACAAGGAGCTTATTGTGTCAGAAGCAGCAGCCGCCCTGATGGACAGTTTGTGATTTTGTGATTTGGCGTCATTTTTTTAAAACTCCACTTTTTGACCCCTGCAAAATTTGTAAGAGTATGCAACTCCCTGTAGTGAAACTCTTATTCTATAACAGAACTAGAATGGTTCTTATTTTCTGTGGTTGAAACCTTGCTAATAGAACACCATAAAATTAGGATAGTGATGCATACAGTAATTGCACCTAGATATAACACAATTAAGCATTAAAAAAGATAAATTTCACATTGTCATAGATGACAATACATTTATCACCATGTTCCACAGCTTCCGGAGAAAGTGTCTAAGTTGTTCAATTACAATCAGCAACTTAGTGAAGAACACAGAACACAAAAACCGACATTACAAAATGATTTGAAATGCGACTGAACCCGGAACCCATACTCTTCTGGGCTAATTATAAACTGTAAGGCATAAAAACTGTTATGTGGTACAATCAAGTCCATCATTTGCCAAAAAATGTTGCTGTTTGCTATACAGTCACACTTTTACTGTGAATGACCAAATGGTGAGGAAGCTTAAGTTCTTTTGAACTAGCTTTATTTAGTTTAGCATCAATGTGAAGTAACCAGTTGGTTTTACCAGAAGTTTACTTTGCATTTAAACATTTGGAAACATATACTAAATGACACATTTCTATGTGCTGGGCTTATGTGGTCTCACGCTGTTCTAATACTTAACATTTTTATTGCTTTTCATCTTCACAGAAACTTTAAAAGAAAGGAATGTTTCTATTCTCAAGATGCTTAGGAAAAAACCAAGCTCTTAAGGCACAGGTGACAAACACAAGGCCTGCGGGCCGAATCCGGCCCTCCATCTTGTCTTATCTGGCCCCGCACTTTCCTTGCCCCTACTTAAGGAGTGGTTACATGTATACAGTTCTAAACTTATTTCGGCCCTTTGAAGGCAAGTGTGAGGCTGATGTGGTCCCCGGTGAAAATGAGTTTGACACCCCTGCTATAAGGAATAAATATCCAAAGGCACATAGTTTATTAATTATTGGATCTAGGATTCAAATCTAACAATGCACTATCAGAATTCATGAATTAGTATGATATAGAGTAATTGGAGCAAAGAATACAATTGTTTTGTTTTGAATTTAAGTTTCACCACTTATTAGCTCTGTGGTCTTGAGCCCATTTCTTACTTTTCTCTGAGCCTCAACTTTATCATCAATCAGGTAAGACATAGAATTGTCACAGAGTATATCATAGACCTGTGTGAATATCTACACATGAAAGAACTTCCAAAATATTCATTTCTTCTCCTCTGCCCATTTCTTAAGTTTCTTTAAAAATATGTATGATAAAACTCACGTAATATAAAATTTACCATCTTAACCAATTTTAAGTGTAGAGGTCAGTGGTGTTAAGTGTATATGCACATTGTTACCCAACTATGACTGCCATCCATCTCCAAAACTCCTTTCATCTTGCAACATTGAAACTCTGAAACCAGAGAAGGTGATTCTCCACTCCTGCCTCTCCTTAGCTCCAGCAACCACTATTCTACTTTTTGTCTCTCTGAATTTGACTAATCTGGGAACCTCAGATAAGTGGACTCATACTGTATTTGTCTTTTTGTGAGTTGCTTATTTCACTGAACATAATGTCCTCAAGGTTCATCCATGTTGTTGTGTGTGTCAAAATTTCCTTCCTTCTCAAACCTCATAATATTTCATTGTATTTTGTCTATATATTTATCTGTTGGACATTCGAGATCATCCACATTGTGAACATTGTGAATGATAGTGCTATGAACACATGTGCATAGAAATGTTTTGGAGAACTACCCTGGCTGGTTTAGCTCAGTGGATTGAGTGTGGGCTGGGAACCAGAGGGTCCCGGTTCGATTCCCAGTCGGGGCACATGCCTGGGTTGCAGGCCAGATCCTCAGTAGGGGGCGCCTGATAGGCAACCATACATTGCTGTTTCTCTCCCTCTTTCTCCCTCCCTTCCCCTCTCTCTAAAAATAAATAAATAAAATCTTAAAAAAAAGAAATGTTTTGGAGAACCTATTTTCAATTATTTTGAGTACATACCCAGAAGTAGAATTGCCAGAATATATTGTAATTCTATTTTTAATTTTTTGAGGAAGCACCATTCTCTTTTCCACAGTGGATGCACCGTTTTACATTTTCACCAACAGAATACAAATGTTCCAATTTCTCCACATAATTACAACACTTGTTATTTTCTGTTTTTTAATAGTTGCACTTACAATGGATGTGAACTGACAAGTCATTGTAGTTTGGAACGGTATTTGCCTAACAGTTGATGCTAGGCATTTTTTCATGTAGTTACTTGCCATTTGTATATCTTCTTAGAAGAATGTTTATTCAAGTTTTTACTCAGTTTTAATTTGAGATGCCTATTTCTGTGTTGTAGTTGAGTTGTTGATTTTTTTATTTTCTGGATATTAGCCCCTTATAAGATATATGAAATACAAATATTTTCTCCCATTCTGGGTGGTCACTTTTCATTTTGTTGTGCCTTTTGATGTACAGAAGTTTCCAAATTTTGATGTGGTTTATCTATTTTTTCTTTTGTTTTAAGGGTTTTGGTGTCATATCCAAGAAAATATTGACAAATTCAATGTCCTGAAGCTTTCTCTTTATATTTTCTCATGAAAGTTTCATAGTTTTAGCTCTTATGTTTAGGTGTTGTTTCCTTTTAACTTAATTTTTACACATTAAAATGGTCATGTGCTTTTCTCCATTCTGTTTGCAGATCACATAATTTTATATGCAGAAAACACATATAAGATTCTGTTAAAAAGTGTTAGAAATAATAAAGGAGTTCAGCAAGGTTACATTATGTAAATTAATACATAAAATCAGTTGGCTTTCTATATACTAACAAAGAACATTTAGAAATAAATTAGGGAAAATTCTATTGAAAATAATATAAAAATAAATACTTAGAAATAAGCTTAATCAAGGAAGTGAAAGATTTGTACACTAAGAATTACAAAACAAGGCTGAAATAAATTGGAGAAGAAAGAAATAAATGGAAAGATGTTGTATTTTGATGGACTGGAAAAATATTGTTAAAATATCAATATTCCCCCAAACAATCTACAGATTCAGTACAATCTCTATAAAAACACAAATGCTGTTTTTATAAAAAAGAAAACACCCATTCATTCTGTGTATGTGGTGTATTATTACATTGATTAATCTTCCTATGTTGTTCTATGCATGCATTGCAAGAATAAAACATATTGGATAATGGTGTATAGTTCTTGAATATGCTGACAAATTATATTTATTAGTATTTTGTTGAAGGTTTTTGCATCAATATTCATTATGGATATTAGTCTGTAGTCTTCCTTTTTTGTGGTTTCCTTGTCTGGTTTATCATCAGGGTAATTCTCACCTAATTTAATGACTTCGGAAGTATTCTCTCCTCTGCTAGTTTTTGGAATAGTTTGAGGAGGATATGGGGGAGTATTGAATGTGGGAGGATGGGTAGGCAGGGCAGGGAGAGTAATAGGGGAAATGAGGGACAACTATAATTGAACAACAATAAAAAAAGAAGAAGAGTAAAAAAAAAAATGTTTGGTACAATTCACCCTGTGAAGCTATCTGACCTGGAGCTCTCTTTGCTGGAAGGTTGTTTTTTTTTATTACTGATTCAGTCCTCCTACTAGATTGAGATCTGTTCTTATTTTATATTTCTTTATGATCCAATCTTCATATGTTGTGTAATTTTTTCAGATTTGTCCATTTCATCTGCAATATCCAATTTGTTGGTGTTCAGTTATTCATAGCACTCTCTCATAATATTTTTCATTTATGTAAAACTTGTTGTAATGTCAACTCTTTTACTTTGACAGCTGTGATGTTTGCTTACTTTACCCTTTTTCTTAGAAAATGTGTGGATTTGGTTATTTCTATAGATTGAAACTGATTTTACCTTGGATACTACTAGAAGTCAATGTAAAAAAGGAAATCCATTGTTTATATAGGCTTTTTGTTGTACTAAATGATGATACATTCACTGCATAAATTAAAAAGTGTATTATAAAGCATAACTGATTCTCTCTTTAACTTTGAAATTACAAAAATTGTGACATTGTTTGAAGGGATCATTATTTCACTGACACTATAAAAGCTGAAGAATGTTTAACTCCAGTAATTAACTCCTTATCCTAGGGACAATCTCAGTCACTGCTCTACCAGTAAGGTTTCTTAAAATATCTTATCAAATAAAACAAAAGAGCCTTTCTTCTTTTTTATAGGTCATGAATCTATTTCACCCAGAAGACTCAAGTTCCTTAGATATAAGTCAAAGGAAGAAGCAGAAATAAGCTTTTCTTTATACTATTTAAAATGGAAAAAGCATCGTACACTTCTCTTACATACTGTATATGGGTACTATTAATAAAATAAAGAAATTGATATCAAGATTATATAGTTGGTTCCATATCTAGTTCTTATTTAAGAAGTCAAAGATGGATCATACCTATGGGCAACTTTTCATTGTTCTTAGATTTACTTGGTAAGTAGGGTTCTTATTGGTATTTTCACATTCAATACTTTAAAATCTCATTTCATGTGAATAATTTCTCTCTTTTTTAAAAATGATAGATTGAGCCTATATATTCTTAGGAAAAAGTTTTTGGAGACTTTTTTTAAGTGGCAGTAATTTAACTTAGTCCTGTGACAATTTTGTGTTCAGCTTTGACAATTTTGTACTTTATAGTTCCTTAAATAATGACTCATTAGACTTTTATATGTTAACTGTATAATTCCAAAAAAACTGAATTATTGAAAAGTCACTGTGTTTTTAAAATTAGTATTGATATTTTTGCCCACATAGAAGTATTAGAAAAGGTCATCAAAATATAATATCTGGTAGAATATCATATAAAATATTATAGAAGAGTTTTAATTGAAGTTCTAAGATATTACACAAGGCATAATAAAGCAGTGAAATGAACTTGTCAATTGACTCAGGCATTGATGAAATTATTATCCTTGTTCTAACTTCAGATAGAAAGATAATAAGGCATTCAGGAAAGGTTTCATTTCAATAACAGAGACTGAAAACCTTACATCAGTTGCGACTTGAATACAGAATACAAAAGCCAAGACAGAAATATGGTTTGAATTATTACTATTGTGTAGCACTCTTCTTACTCAGGCTTGGCTATCTATTATGCAATATAGAAAAATATCATTCTCTTGTTGAATGTGGTCAGACCTATTATTTGCCATGAGAAGCTGCTGTTAGCTTTACGGATATTTGCAGTAATTCATTTTCTGAAGGGCTCTGATTAATATTGAAGTTCATATTTTCTTGAGAAACTTTATAATTGTATTAAGTTAAACCAGTTTTTATTCCTTCTGGAGTAAATATGAAGGTACACTGTTGGAATTACTATGAATTCTTAAACACTTGAACTTTTGTATTTAATAATATGTTAGGTCATTGAAGATTAATGTATCCATACTTGTGATTATGAAAGACTATGAATTGACAGAAACCTTGTAATTACTACTGGTTCCAAATGACCCCATAATGTCCCCAAAGACATTATGAGTAACTGCTGGAAGGTACCCTCCAAACTGGAAATCCGGTGTTTTATTCTTAGTTGGAAGTTGGTAAAATATCCTTTTTTAAAAAAGATTTTTTAAAACTTATTTTTAGAGAAAGAAAGGAGGGAGAAAGAGAAGAAGAGAAACATGAGTGTGTGGTTGCTACTCATGGTGCCCCTTACTGGGGACCTGGCCCACAACCCAGGCATGTGCCCTGACTGGGAATCAATCCCGTGACCCTTTGGTTTGCAGGCCAGCACTCAATCCACTGAGCCTCACCAGCCAGGGCATCATCATTATTATTGAGCCCCGTGATGAGGATTAGTGTTCTTTTTTTTTTTTTTAACATTTTTAAAATTGTTGTTCAAGTACAGTTTTCTGCCTTTTCCCCCTGCCCCAGCCCAACCCCTCAGCCCTCCCTACCTCCCTACTGTTTCCACCCCTCCCTGTTATTGTCCATGTGTCCTTTATAATTGTTCCTGCAAACGCTTCACCCTTTTCCTCTGAAATTCCCTCCCTTCTCCCCTCTGGTCACTGTCAGCCTGTTCTCAATTTCAGTGTCTTTGGTTATACTTTGCTTATTTGTTTGTTTTGTAGATTAGGTTCCTGTTAAAGGTGAGATCATATGGCATTTGTCTTTCACCGCCTGGCTTATTTTGCTTAGTATAATGCTTTCCAGTTCCATCCATGTTATTGCAAAGGGTAGGAGCTCCTTCTTTCTTTCTGCTGCATAGAATTCCAGTGTGTAAATGCGCCATAGTTTTTGATCCATTCATCGACTTATGGGCACTTAGGTTGCTTTCAGCACTTGGCTATTGTAAATTGGGCTGCTATGAACATTGGGGTGCATAGGTTCTTTTGGATTGGTGTTTCAGGGTTCTTAGGATATAATCCTAGCAGTGGAATTGCTGGGTTAAAAGGCAGTTCCATTTTTAGTTTTCTGAGGAAATTCCATACTGTTTTCCATAGTGGCTTCACCAGTCTGCATTCCCACCAACAGTGCACTAGTTTTCCCTTTTCTCTGCAACCTCTCCAACACTTGTTGTTTATTGCTTTGTTTATGATGGCCATTCTCAACGGTGTGAGGTAGTATCAAATTGTGGTTTTAATTTGCATCTCTCTGATAGCTAGCGATACTGATCATCTTTTCATATGTCTCTGGACTCTCCGTATGTCCTCCTTGGAGAAGTGTCTGTTCAAGTCCTTTGCCCATTTTTTGATTGGGTTGCTTGCCTTCTTAGAATGGAGTCGTGTGAGTTCTTTATATATTTTGGAGATTAAACCCTTATCTGAGATATCATTGGCAAATATGTTTTCCCATATGGTTGGTTCTTTTTATTTTAATACTGTTTTTCTCAGCTGTGCAGAGCTTTTTATTTTGATGAGATCCCATTTGTTTATTCTTTCCTTTATGCCTCTAGCTCTGGGGGACATATCAGTGAAAATACTGTTGTGTGAAATATTTGAAATTTTCCTGCCTATGTTCTCCTCTAGGTCTTTAATGGTGTCATGACTTATATTTAAATATTTTATCCACCTTGAATTTATTTTTGTGTATGGTGTATGTTGGTGCTTGAGTTTCATTTTTTTGCATGTAGCTGTCCAGCACCATTTGTTGAAGAGGCAATTTTTACTCCACTTTATGCTGCTACCCCCTTTGTCAAAAATTAATTGACCATACAGACGTGGGTTTGTTTCTGGGCTCTCTGTTCTGTTTCATTGGTCTATCTGTCTGTTTTAATGCCAGTACCAGGCTGTTTTGATTACAGTGGTCTTCTAATACACTTTGGTATCAGGTATTGTGATCCCTCCTACTTTGCTCTTCTTTCTCAAAATTGTAGCAGCTATTCGGGTTCGTTTATGGTTCCATATAAATTTTTGAAGTGTTTGTTCTATATCTGTGAAATATGCCATTGGTACTTTGATAGGTATTGCATTGAATCTATAAATTGCTTTGGGTAATATGGACATTTTGATGACGTTAATTCTTCTGATCCATGAACACGGTATATGTTTCCATTTGTTTGTGTCTTCCTTGATTTCTTTCTTCAGTGTTGTGTAATTTTCTGAGTACAGCTCTTTTACCTCCTTGGTTAGATTTATTCCTAGGTGTTTTATTTTTCTTTTTTCTTTTTTTTTTTTTTGTGTTTCCTGAACAGTGTCTTTTTTTTTAAATTACTTTACTGTTGTTCAATTACAGTTATTTGCATCCTCTCCCATTCCCTCCCACCTACCCCAGCCCGACCTATACCCCCAG